>CAIGRB010152405.1:22451-48797 GCA_903798255.1 Fraxinus quadrangulata | reverse complement strand
TGTTGAATGATTCGAATTTAAATTTATAAATGTCTTGTTTATTTAGATAAAATAGAATGTTATTGTTCCGCATTTTAAGTACATAAAAATTATTTTGGTAACATCTCATATTGATGAAAAATTGGGACGTTACACTCCTTCAAAGACGAGGCCAGAGTCCACATAAATTTGCTTCCTGCTTCATGACTAACGGGGGCCAAGGTATCCTTCTGTTTCTTCAGCCAACAATAGAACAACAATTTAAAAAGAATAAATATTTAAATCATATCTTACAAACAATAATACATGATAAAAAACTTATATCCTGTATGAATAACAAAGATCATTTTCAAATTATTTAAACCAACCCACGATGGTTAATTAGCACTTCTGTTGCTTAATTTGAGGGAATTGCATACTTATTGAGTAGAAATGGTAAAATGTTTAGAAGCCGTTCTCTTTGTGTTTCAGTTTTATGTTTTGAGTTTTGAATTCATTTTGAGTTTTGTGTTTTGGGGGTATATTTTGAGATTGTTAAAAATGTGTTCTTTTTTACATTTTCAAAAATTGTTTTCGAAAATAAAAAAAGGAAAACGTGTTCTCTCTCTCTCTCTCTCTCTCATCCCCTCTCTCTCTTTCTCTATATTCTTTGTTTAAAACGTGTTCTCTCTCTCTCTATCTCTCTCTCTCTCTCTTTTTCTCCATGTCCCTTGTTTTCCTTGTTTTCAACTTTTTCGTGGGATTGGCTTGAAAACGTCCAAAACGATGATTTATCGTTTTGTGTTTTATGTACAAATTTTTTTCGTTTTCCAAAACGCGTTTTCTAAAATAAGAAAGAGAATGTGTTTTCACTGTTTTGAAAAATCAAAAACAGAAAACGACCCAAAACGGTCAAAGAGAACGGCCCCTTAGTTTTTGAACTCTGTTTATTAGTAATTTTGGCAAGGTATTATATGTTATATAATTCATAGTACTTCAATTGCAACGACAATGTTGGCATGTTCGTTAAGGTAGACTAGACTGCCCTATAAGGAACACACTACGATTTCTGATAAGGAAATAAGTAAGAAAAACTAACTGACCTCACCAAATTTCTGCCTACAAGCATGCTTATTCCCACAAAAAACCCATGTATCACAAAGACTAGGTCCATCAATCCCTGTGCACATTGATTCACAAGCTTTACAACATTCTTCAGAAGATTTGAACTTGAAATCTGAACCCTATTTAACAGCATCCTCCCACAGCTCCAAATTCTCAATCCCTGTACAACACCCACCACCATTTGTAACAACACTCTCCAAATTCCAACTTCCCCCCATTTTCAGAGGAATTAGAGTCATTTTCAGTGCTAGTTGATCCCAACATTGTTGACATGAACATGTAGACCGCAGAACAAGAAACTAAACCCATCAAGAGGAGGATCAAACATACCCAACGGCTCGGTTCGTACTCACTCTGCTTTCGAGCCATTACTGCTTGACTTTCAAGATTGAAGAAATACCCTAGAATTTTTTTTGGGCGTTCTTGATTTGGTTACTCTTTCTTCAATTGATCTTGACAAGTAGAGATAAGAATTTATTCTCGAGTACAAGTGATGGGTGGCACTAGCATGTAGGAGTTTGGCAAGAAAAAGGTGGACGAATTAAGGAGTTAACTGTCATTGCACACCAAACTTGGGATAACTTCACTGCTTATACTTTAATTTGTACTTCATTTTTTATTGAACTTTATACCGTTACACTCTATTATTCACCATCATTAACCACTGCACAATTGGAGTATGAATTTTACAGCTAGTAGTTAAATGCCATGTCATTTCTCCCAAACACCAACCAAACACTCATCACCTAAAATCAATTGAAGTCATGAGATGAAATCCTTATGTCAAATGAACGACCTCCATCAGCCATTGTAGAAACACCTCCCAAATTCGAAAATCCAGAATCGCCTTGAACCCTAAACCCCATTTCGAATTTGATCCACAATCGACGGACCTCGAAGCGTGAATGTTGAAACTGTCGTGGATAGAACACCTCAATTGACACTTGGATTGAAATGGGTTCCAATTTTCGACGTACATTTCATTTTTCTTACAAGTTATGACCTTTCCAACGAGACATCTCAGTTTGCTGCCACTTGGACCATGCATATGCATCAAAATGCCAATGCTGGAACTAGGAGAAAACCGCATGGAGTGTTATTTGATTTCTTAGATTAGCACAACAAATTAAAAATGTCAAATTGCAAAAGAATTATTGTCTTGTATTTGATTACCTATATTCTTGGCAATCACGAAAAGAGAAGTTGTGATTAATGAAAAAGTAAGATAAGCTCCCTGACAACACAATTTTATCATCACTTCAACAGGTGATTGCAGAGTAAATTTGCTATGAAAGAGAATTCTGTTAAAACTGCTAATTTGTTTCGATGTTGAGAATTGCACCCAAGGATCAAATACTATCTGTGTTCTGCTGAGTTGAGCTATAATAAATGCCACTTGAAAATATATCCCAGTAAATGAGCAAAAGTAAGACAGATTGAGAAAGCATTCATAACTACTGTTCAAATTCTAAAACAAATTGAAAAATAGCATTTTGCACGAACAAATTGAGATAACATTAGGCATTCTGTTCACTTAATTGATTTATTACACAAGTAAGATATATTTTTGATTCCTTTTTAAACAAACTCTGCACACACAAAGAAAAAAAAAAACAAGAAACATTTATAGAAAATTTTCAATGTCCTGATATATTTACAAGTCTTCTAGCATATGACCTTGATGGTCTTGGACTTGAACCCTCTTCGACATTCGTTGGTGTGAAGTCCTCCTCTATTTCTTTGAGATCAATTTGTTCGGTCGTCACTTGCACTTTGAACGACTGTACACCATTATTACCTTCACCCATGGACGCAGAAGCTAATGGCCCACTACTTATAACACTTGTATTAGATAGCAACCCAACACCGGAGGTTGGCATGAAATGGAAGCTTTGTACAATTAAACATTAAACACATGCCACTACAATACAAGCACTTAACATGTCTCCTTATATCCATCGAATGGGCGTGCACATGCCCAACACACTCTTAGTCATGAACCTGCAAAACAGAACTACTGCTAAGTGCATCACAGAAATTAGTTTTCATTCTTAAGGAAGAAAAGGAGCAATCCGTTTTCATTCTTACCTCCTGCTCGACGTCGCGACCGACGACTCCTCCTACTCCAACCGGACCGACGATAAGGTGACGACGTCGTTTCCTTAAGTGGCTTCTTCTTCTACCCTTCCCTGTTTGTTTCTTTCAAAAATCTGTCAAATCACAACAAGAGAGAACAAATCTGTCAGTATGAAATTTGTTTTGATTGCTAAAGTTTTTGAGAATGGGGGAAATAACTTATTTGCTTCAGCCTCGTTTTTTCTAGTCAATAACTCATATGCTTCTAGTTTTTTTCTACTACAATTTCATTTATTTCAATTTCTCGATTCAGTAAATTTTTTTTTCGAAGTTTGAAATTCAGAGGCTAGTAATTTTTTGTTTTTGAAAAAGTTTCACTTGAATCAAACACTTGATGTTATCCATTGGGATTTATGAGTTTAGCTTTCTACTAAGCTTCCATAGACCTTTGTTGGGAAACAAATTAGCATTTTCTCTGTGTTAAGACTCCATGGGAAAACTTCTAGATGGTGGTTTTTCTAAAACATATTAGTATTTTCTCGGTTTTCATTAATAATTGAGATCATTATATATAAACACGCTTTAGCATTCATTGTGATAATGTTGTGATAATATTGTGTCCTTCAATAACTGACCTATATGCACAATAGATGGTAGCACTAAACATATTATGAATTGTTTTGCAGGAGAAGCAGGAGGTTATTATTGAAAATATGAGTAGAAACAAACGGAAATGTATTACCACTGTGAAAGGCCTAGAGTTTTTTGTTAAGAAAATGTTGCTTCTAATTCTGAATTGCATCTATTATGTTTTTGATGTAGTTTTCACATCCCAAATGTTGGTGGTTGATGTTAAATATTTATTTCAAATTTGTGATTTGTGGCTGTAGAATTCACAAGGGTGTGATATTGTGATTTCATAATTTTCCAAGAAATTCTACTTCTTAGGTAAGCGACGACTTGCCCTAAATTATTATTGAATATATTGGAAACGTTTGAAACCTTGTCGGCTTATATAATTATGGCCTGATCGGCTTATATGATTAGTTATTGTAGGATCAATTGCACAGACGCACGTAGTAACTATATTGAACATTTTAATTGTAAGATGATTGAGATATTTTGTAATTGTCTTTTAGGTTAATCATTGGACATTAGATATAGATTCATATAATATGCCTAAGGTTAATCATTGAGATATTTATTTGTTATTTTATTGTTTAGTTTTAAGTTAGCAATATATTACATAATACATTACTGTTATATTTTGTATTTATATTGATTTTGAGAGGTATAATTTATGGAGTTTGTCTCGGGCCAGAAAATCACGTGAACACACTAACATGAAAAAACATCATTTTAAACAACAGAATTCAAAGAGCATCACCATAGAAATTTCTAAGCGTAAAGGATTGCACCTGGACAATGATGAATTTGAAGTAGAGGAAGGGAAGCCAAAGAAGACAGAAGAAAGAGGAGATTCTCGAGCCAGAGGCCAAGAGTGAAAATGAGGAGGTGGCGGCGCAGCCAATTGGTGATGTGGTTAGGGTTTCAGGGAGAGGAAAAGGGAAGAGGAATCATTATCAGTCGTTTGAGTACGATGGCATTACATATGATCTCGTGAGTGATTCGTTTACTGAATTGATAATTATGATTTATCAATTATTTTATGCACTGTGCTGACAGTTTGTTTTAGTGAAGTGAAGATTTCAATTATGGCTTGTTTCCGTTGTGTATAAGAACTTAATTTTGAGTGGTAGGATTTTGGGTTTTGAGTCAAGTTCAGAGGGAGTACATCTCTCTCTCTCTCTCTCTCTCTCTCTCTCTCTCTCTCTCTCTCTCTCTTCCTTTGAAGCTTGAAAATATAATGTTCAAAAAAGCAATTGAATTGTAATACTTCTTTATCATCGCATTGGCCGAATTTTTTGTATTGAAGATTGGATTGTATCCCTTTCCTAATCTGTTTGCCTCAACCTCACTCAGACACGTGGATGCATCTATGCCTGCCTGTAGTTTTTATATTTTACTTATAAAACTTATAAAAGCTTGGCTACTTTATATGTTGTCATGATGATTGTGGCTTATCATTTCTGTTATCCTCTTAAATCTTATAGCTGTTGCATCTTTCGAGTGGTTAGATATGATTCCTCTTTGCTTATTTGTAGGAGGATCCTGTGCTCTTAGTTCCTGAAAATGGAGACCAGAAGCCTTACGTGGCCATTATTAAGGTTTGTTTGTCTGCATTAGGTAAAATAGGACTCAGATCACATTCAATAGTTATGTATCTACTTTTTTGTTATTAAATTTCACTCTGGTATCTGTAGCTTACTTGGTAGTGTTAATTATGGATCTTCTGGTGTATGCGAAAGCTTGTTTCTTAGATGACACATTACTTATATCGATGTTGAAAAAAAAATTGTATTCTTGCAAGTAAGATTGAAATTTGATTCTTGTTCTTTGATTTAATATGGCATGCACTTGCACTTTGAATATATATTAAATTCTCAAGAAAGATGACCATTTGATGTGAAATTTTTTGTTATTATATTGCACACAATTTAGCAGAAGCTCTTGCAAATGTTTCTAGATTTTTGTTGTGGTCACAATATAAGTTACTTTAAGCTTTTGTGGATTAGTTAGAATTTATGGTTTAGAAATGAAACTCCCTCTGTCCACATTGATTCATTGTCTTGGATTTTTTGAACTATGATTTTGCGTCATTGGAAAACCTTTTTCTAGGATTAGAAGTTCCTCCCCTAAAAATTCAAACATAAAAAGATAAACTATTTCTGTTTTGCAATTGTCTGTTCAATTTTATTGATCTTATTATCAAATCTGATAGGATAAGAAGTCTTGTAGTGCATCGTATAGTATCCTTCTTGGTGATGGGCTTCTATGACGTGTAATCTCTGTGTTGGAAGTCAGGCAGTGGCTTATGTTTCAATTACGTATTATTTGCTTTGTATAGAAGTGCATTTGTCATGGCATAAAGATCAAACTTTTACCATTTGTGTATTAATCTTTTGTAAATTATTAGTTAGTTCTTATTTTACACAGGACATTACTCAGACCCAAAAAGGAGCCATGATGGTAAGAGGACAATGGTATTATCGTCCAGAGGAGGCTGAAAAAAGAGGTGGTGGAAATTGGCAATCTTGTGATACAAGGGAACTATATTATAGTTTCCATCGAGATGAAGTGCCTGCAGAATCTGTTATGCACAAGTGAGTTGTGCACTTTATACCTTTAAACAAGCAGCTTCCCAAGCGGAAACAACATCCTGGTTTCATTGTGAAGAAAGTGTACGACACTGAACGGAGGAAGCTGTTTGAGCTAACAGATAAAGATTATGAAGAAAACAAACTACATGAAATTGATATTCTTGTTCAAAAGACTATTTCACGTATAGGAGACCTTCCTCACCTTGAGCCTGAAAATACTGTTGTGAATCAGGAAGATCAGACAAAGCATAAACGTCTTTTAAGGAGGAGGAATGTGGCTCCTTTGGATGTGCCCAGGGAGGATGAAGGTATTAGTAGATCTCATCACTCGCTTGAATTAGAAACTCCAGGAAGCATTGCTGCTAATACATCGGAGTATTATGCCATCCTATCAAATCATAAGGTACTCACTGGAGAAATGCAGAGGGACCGGTGGTTGGAAAAGCTGGTACAAGCAATTCAATATATGTGCACTTCCGTAAACAGCAAACAGAAAGATGGGAATGAAAAAGGCAGTGCTGGTGATAAGAGTGGGAGTTCAAATTATGTAAACGGATTGCGTGAAAAAACTCCTGATGTAAGGGCTGGGAATATTTTCTAAGATTGTAGAACATTCATTAGAATATTTTGATATACTTGAGATTAGTTTTAAGAAAATACACACATATATCAGAACATACTTGAGGTGTTTCCTTTTTTGCACAGGGAGATGTGTCTTTTCACTGGCCAGATGCAGCTGTTCCTGCTATAGATTCTCTTGAGAAGGCTGGACATGATGCCCTTTCCTCTGATTATCACAAGTATAATCAAAAGATGCAACAGTTAAGATTCAATCTTAAGGTTAGGCCATTGCCAACTTTCTTTTCATGAGTCTGCAGACATCAGTATATTAGTATCAAATATAAAAAATTACTGCACTTCTTGCACGTTTGCAAAGTACTTCTTTGGTCTCAGTAAGATGCAATACTTTAATCTAACCTTATCTATTAGTGTAATTAATCTATTTCAATCCTCTCTTAAATTTTTCTTCTACATATGTTTACCTGAGTTGTACTTCTTTTCACATTCACTGTTTCTTGCCAGAACAATGCTGCGTTAACAAGTTTTCTGACTGGGAAGTTGGAGCCTCCACAGATATCGAATATGTCGCCAAATGAATTAAAGGTCGAGTCTTCTTATGTGTTCTTACTCTGAGATGATCTCTTGAACAATTCTTACTGTTTTCTGTTTTCTTTTGGGCATTTTGCATTTTACTCATCTCAACATGGTAATTAAGACGCTCCTCAAACTTGGTTTCTATTGGATAAATTTTAACCTCAATCAAGTTTGGCTGTCAGGTTGATGGTACAAGGCTTTGTTAAGTAGACATCAGTAATTTATTACTCCTCTTCATCAAGACTTTTGGTTCTAGAAAGTCTCCATCCTGTTAGAAAGTATTGCTTTAGCTTGTGTTTCTCATCAGTTCCAAAACATAAGTATTTCTCCTTCATTTTATTTACTTAAATTCAACTAAACCTTCTACTTCCTATCTGGGTTTGGATCATCCCGTCTAGCGAGTGGATTTTTATATGGGTACATGGATTTCTGTTTGCTGGAAATCCTGCTCAGCTCCATGAGCTATGTTGAGGAAGTGCTATTGGTTTGGTCCTTAACTTGCTGAACTGACATGCTAAGAGCTTGAACCAAGCGAAAGTGACATCGACATATGGTGTCTATTTAGTTGTAAGAATTGCTACCAGTTGATTCACTTGATGCATTTGGAACTGCCCCTTAACTCTCATAGTTTAACACCCCCACCCCCCCCTCCCCCTTCCCGCCGGGAAATTGTTTTCGGGAGGGTCTAACAGCAGAGGAAATAGCCAGCAAGGAGCCTGAGGAGTCAGGATACATGCAGGTTACTGAGTGTTCTCGTATCTGATGATCGTGTAGTTAAAATATTTAGGCGTACAATAATATTCCAATAGAATTAATTTGTGGATCCTCTGTAGCCTATGGTGTTCAGTATTGACCTTTCTTTTTCTGAGTTACAGTTGATGATGTTTTCCTTTCGTTTGTCTTTGGCTCAGATGACCGATGCTCGCTGCAATAGATGCATGGGTTTGATAGCTATTATTCATGCTGGACATAGCGACCGCTACCAGGTTCCTACATTTCCTTTATTTTATCATTGTCAAGTTACATGAGTATACACATTGCTTGAATATTCCTTCCTTGTATCTCTTCATGTAGGTGTGTCTTTTTAGCAGTTATGGAATTAGTTTAATTCTTCTGGAATTACAGTATTTCCATTTTGGAAAATGCCACTTGTACACTCTTTTGTTGACATTACAAGTGTTGCTTGAGTGAAAAATCTGTCCAAAATTTACACACTCCAATCGTATGTTGACACGTGGCAAAGTTTTTAAAAAATGATGTAAAGGATTGTGTACATGTAGCATGATTTTTCCATTTTAATGCGTTGTAGTCCATATGTTATGAGGATCCTGGCTGGGACAAAAAGTACATTTTTAGCTAGTCATTGAATATGTACGAGTTGCTATAACAATCTTGATCACGTGTGTTGTTCCAGCTGGAGTGCATTGCCTGTGGTAACACTTGGTATGCTTCGTCGGACGATGCTTCTGCACTGACGATAGAAAAGCCAAGTTCGGCCAGGACTGTAGGCACTGCACCATTGGCTACTGCAAAGTTTGAAGATGTCGAGAAGAGGACGCAGAGTCACGAGAAGGGAGCCAGCGATGTCTTAAAGAAAACGACTGAAGATAATCCTGCCCCTACGATCGCGGAGTGATTGCTGTTGTACTCGGGTTAACAGTTTTGTTTGTAAATAGCAGATCAAATCTGCAGTTGGTGCTTTGCATCAATACAAGTATTATACAAGTTAAGGCAAAGAAGATACTTTACAATGTAAAGTTTTTGTAGTTTGGTAGAGAAGGCTTAAATGAAATGTTTTGGTAATCAATAGTTACTTTTCCATTGATTTGTGTTTGGGTTTTTACACCTAGCTAAGTTACCAGAAATCAAGAAGTGAATTCATAGATTACAAAAAATAATTGCCAAAAAAGGAAAAAGAATCGTTGGGACATGATTAGCGGTTGAATCAAATGCTAGATAATAGAATATGATTAGTATTTAATTGTCCTAGATATTTGTCTACAAACACTGGTACCTAGGAGACAACTGAACTCGTGTATGTTCAAATAGTCTCTATAGTGGGTGGGTAGAGTTGTCTGAAAAATTCGACCACCTAAATTAAATGTAGTCTCCGCTACTACCGTAGACACCAGGGGTATTAGTAGATAAAGTGTATTTTTTTATACAATTGGATATTGCCTTTCGTTACACCTCCACCATGATAGAAGATTAAATTCATATAATTCTTTTAGTTATCACACACTACGAACGTCCACAAATATATACTTAGTTATCTGACATTTATTGCTCTAAATACTGATGAACTAGAATTAAATGAGAGAATATTTGTATTGGTATTTAAATAATTCCATATATCATCTCAATTTTTTGAAATATTTCTTGAAAAAGAATTTTAGGAAGTAAAACTATTGTGACCTCATTTTTCGACATAATAATTATACATTTTACATAACATAGATTCTATATGCACATGTGATAATTTTACACATGAAATTTGAAATCCTTTTTATAATAGCTTTTGTGCCAGTTAAATTAAATCGATAATTCATCACTGAAACTAAATGAAATAAAGAGGACAACTATTCCCAATATTTAAGAAATTTCAACCCCATAAAATAAACTACATAAAAATTGATAAATTCCTATATTTATGAAATGTTTGAGAAACTTAGAAAAAGTGTTGTAAAACAAGTGAAGATGTAGAGTAATAAATACCACTACATTCCTTTGTAGAATCGAAAAAAGGTTTTAAAATTTTTTTCATACAAAATACAAGAGACAATTCACNATTCACAATCTTCCAAATTATGTTCAAGTCCATATGTATGCCTACCATTATAATACATTAAAATAACTTCATCATAATTTTGACATGAGTGTAACATAAGATATGTAGAGTTCCATCTATGTGATACGTCAGTGACAAATGATTTCTCTTGTAAGCCATGCTCTATACAAATTGTTAAATGCTTTTTTTTTTTTTTTTTGGGCTGTTTATAGTTTTTTTTCTAAAAATTTTTATGGTTTGGTTCCAGCAATTACATTCAATTGAATGATTTCATTTACAAAGTAATAGAAGTTTAATGGATGATTTCGTGCTCTTGAAATACACGAACCAACAAATAATGTAATTTTTAGCAACAAAAGATGTTCTATCTTATTAATTTGAATTTGGCAAAGTTTTTAAAAGAGATCACTTCCGTGATACAATAAGGAGAAAATAATCGTGAGTCGATTATTTATTGGATGCATGGAAGCACTCGAATTTTTTTTGCAAAAATTACATCCTAAATGGATTGGACAATACATTTTATGGAGTGTATAATTTGATGGACTTGACCAACGATCTATGGAATTCATTGGAGAAGAAGTACAAGATTGAGAATGCCGGAACAAAGAAGTTCATTTTTGACAAGTTTTTAGACTACAAAATGGTAGACTCCAAAATTGTGATAAGTTAGTGCAAGAACTTCAATTTCTAATTTATGAAATACATGTAGAAAAGATAGAATTGAGTGAATCCTTCCAAGTTGCAACCATCATTGAGAAACTCCCTCATATGTGGAGAAATTTCAAGAACAAACGCAAGGAGATGAATTTAAAGGAATTAATAGTCTTGTTTGAGGATTGAGGAAAAAAATAGAAACACTAAAAGCAAATTTATTGTTCAACTTGGAGCAAATTTTGTTAAAACTGTTCGAAGGTCATCAACAAAAAGTGTAAGATCTCTGGTGTTGCACCAAGAAAAGACAACTCCAAGAATGTCAAGAAGTTTAAAGGCAATTGTTATAATTTTGGAAAAGTTAGACATCATTCGAACGAATTTCAAAAGTCGAAAAAGACCGCACTAGCAAATGTAGTTGAAAAGACACCCTTTCCGAAAAATTTCAAGAGATGAGTCTATCTATGGTTATTTTTGAATGCAACATGGTTAATATTTCAAGGAATAGGTGGGTCGACACTGGTGCTACCCGCCATATTTGTGCACATAAGACCATCTTCTCAAACTATCATGAATTGAAAGGATAATAACTATTCATGGGGAACTTTGCAAGTTCGAAGATTGGAGAATTGGAAAGATCACATTGAAAATGACATCTGGGAAAGAAATAGTCCTCAATAATGTCTTCCATTTGCCAGACATTCGCACTAAACTGGTTTTGGGGTCTCTATTAGCAAGAACGACTTTAAATTTGTATTTGTTCCAGACAAGTTCGTACTTACGAAAAATGATATGTATGTTGGTAAGGAATTGTTCAAAATGAACGTCCTCACAATTGTACTAAAAAGCATTATGAATAAAAATTTCAATTATGTTTATATGCTTGAGTTGTCTTGTTTATGGCATATTCAATTAGCACACGTTAATTACAAATATATGCACAAACTTATGAATCAAAGTTTAATTCCAGCACTTAAGATTGATTCTAATTATAAATGTAAAGTATGTGTTGAAGCAAAGTTGGCCAAAATACTTTTTCACCCAGTTCAAAAGACATATATGTAATTTGAAATTTGTTCAAACTAAAGGTGGTAAAAAATATTTTATAACTTTCATTGATGACTATACAAGGTATTTTTATATCTTTTTACTACGAAGTAAAGACAAAGCCTTATATGTATTTAATTATTATAAGACGAAAGTTGAGAATCAACTTGGTAAACGAATAAAAAATATTCGATGGTGAATTCGGGGCACCGTTTGACGAATATTGTTCTGAGCATAGAATCATTCATCAAACAACAACACAGAATCATTCATCAAACAACAACACCTTACTCAACCCAATTGAATGGTGTTGTTGAACACAAAATTCGGACTTTTAAAGAGATGATAAACACTATGTTGACAAGTTTGGTTCTACACCAGAACTTGTAAGAAAAAAACTTTTCTATTAGAAAATAACATTCTTAATAAAATACCATTAAGAAAATGGAAGAAACTCCATATGAATTATAGAAATGTCATCTTCCTTTCTACCAACGCTTGAAAGTGTGGGGATGTTTGACTAAGGTTGAAATACCTAAGTCTAAACAAGTGAAATTCGATCGTAAGACGATTGATTGATTATTTATTGGATACACCAATAATAGTAATGCATACTATTTCCTTGTATAAAAATATGAAATTCAAGATGTAGATGAATGAACTATAATTGAATCTAGAAATGTATCATTTTTCGAGAATTTTTTTCCTTGTAAAGACAAAGAAAATGTAAGTTAAAATAAAAGAACTTAAGATATTACAAACAGTACTTCAAATGATGAAGAACTAATGCTAGTAAAAGGGACATAATATCTTCGTTTGACCCAAATTTTCTAACCTACACGTTAGAAAATGATCCAAAGACTTTCGAAGAAGCAATGTCGACACCGGAAACACCACATTGGAAAGAAGGTATCAATAGTGAGATAGATTCTATTATGCAAAATCATACTTGAAAGTTAGTTGATTTACCTCCCGTAAATAAGCCTTTATGGTGTAAATGGATCTTCAAAAGAAAATTAAAACCCGATGGATTTATTGACAAATATAAGGCTATATTGGTTGCCAAGGGATATAGACAAAATGAAGGATTTGACTTCTTTAATACCTATTCACCAATGACAAGAATTACTTCGATAAGGTTGTTAATTGGGATTACACAACATTGAGATTCATCAAATGAATGTAAAGACGATATTCCTAAATGGTGAGTTAGAGAAAGAGATATACATGAAACAACCTGAAAGGTTCGTATCTTCTAATTATAAACAAAATGTTTGTAAACTAGTTAAGTCCTTATATGGATTGAAACAAGCTCCTAAACAATGTCACCAAAAGTTTGACAAAACAAAGTTGTCGTATGGATTTAAGATAAACGAGTGTACAAGTGTGTATATATAAAACATTCACCGAAAGGCTATGTGATTGTATGACTATATATAGATGACATGTTGATAATGATCAATAGTCACAAAATAATGCTAAACACCAAGAGAATGTTAACGAAATATTTTGATATGAATAACTTGGGTGTGGCTGATGTAATATTAAGGATTAAAATCTCTTGAACATCAAAAGAAAATATACTTTCCCAATATCATTACATTGAGAGTATACTTAAAATGTATAATGCACTTAAGAAAAGACATACGAAAATCCCTATTGAAACAAGTTTACACTTAGTAAAAAATACTGGTGAATGTGTGTCAAAACTAAAGTATTCACAAATTATAGGCATCCTATTGTATATTAGAAACTGCATTCGACTGGACATAGTTTTTGCTTGATTAAACTTAGTAGATTCACAAGTAATTCGAGCATTATCATTGGAAGGCTTTAACAAGAGTTCTTATGTATTTGAAGTATACCTTAGCTTATGAATTATACTTTACAAAATATACTGTAGTATTGAAGGATATTGTGATGCGAATTGGATATCCGACATGAAAGATTCTAAGTATACTATTGGTTATGTATTTACTATTGGTGGTGTTGCTGTATCATGGAAGTCGACAAAGAAAACATATATAGCTTGATCAACGATGTAATCAGAGGTTATTGCTTTGGACAAAGATGGAGAAGAAGCAGAATGACTTCGGAACTTATTGGAAGATATTTCATATTAGCCTAAGCCGGTACCTACAATAAGTATACATTATGATAGTCAATCGACTATTGAAAGGGCTCAAAGCAGCATATATAATGTTAAGTCTAGATATATACGTCGTAGACACAATACCATTAAGCGACCCTACCTTGTTGACTGGAGATCCCAAGATCTTGATTCAAGGGGACAACTAATTTATGAAGATTTAATGAAGTACGTGGGAAAATATTTCCTAACGCATTCCTATGATAATTAAAGTGCTTTCTGCAGAATACTAAAAGTTAAGATATGCTTTGAATGATTTTTCTATCTTGATTAGGTCAAGTGGAGTAAGGCATAATATTCTTAATAAGAGATCACCTATGTAAGTGTGAGGTAGGGTCGCCTCAATGAAAATTGTTCAAAGCTGAAATTTTCTAAAAAATACTTATGAAACCTAAGAGTGGACCAGATTCAAAATGAACCAAGTTATGAGTACCATGAATGATTTAGGAAAGATATCGTATGAGTATTATTTTTTTGGTTTACACCAACGACTGAATGGGTGAAGACTTCACGTTCACTAATTAGCCAAGTAAATCCGATCGTATTTTACTAAGTACAGTTCAAAACTATAATCTACCTTACCTGATGCAGTATTTTTCGGGCCTCTCTCTACAATGCATCATATTTTCGTATAGTATAAATATATTTGAATCTCCATTCATGTGGAGGATTGTTGGAATTTGGTTTAAAAATTGAAAAAATTGGTTAAGTATAAAACTTGAAAAGTGATTTGTATCAATTTCACCCAAATATTCGGACTTGATCCGATAGTCAAATTATAAATATAAATACACTAACTTGCTCTATTCGTCGAGTAGATGATGTGGTATATTTGGAGTCTCAAAACCAATTTCGAATGAATGAAAAATTGCGATCCAAAGTTGGAAAAAATAGTAAAAACTGGCTAGGAAATTTGTTTAATTCCATCGCTCGCCTAATGCTCGAGCAACAAGCAGGCCAAAAAGTCTTCGTTGAACATGTGTCACTGTCGCTCGAACGAGAGAGCAAATGATGCTTCCCTTCGTGAAGGTTGTTGAGTTTGGGGCGTGATACTTCACTTACAAATCCGTGAACACCGTTGCGGGGAAATTTTGTCTTGAGAATAAAGTGTTATTCACTTGTATAAGATTTCTGACGTAGCGAAAGATTATATGAAATATGAACAATCTCACAAAGATGAGAAGAACTCACGAGAAATTTTATTTAATTCAATAAATTGTGGTCTCAAAGGGCTTACAATGCTTTAAATAGTAAAGTCCTAGCAAAATCCAAAAAAAAAAGAGAAAAAAAAAATAAAATAAATGATATTTTTTCAAAAATGGAAAAATTTGGAAAAATTTGAGATAACAACTTAAATTGAAACTCCAGATTCAGGATCGTTCTCCAACAAACGGAATACGAATTTTATAAAATGATATATTGCCAAAATAAAAATTACCATAAACGGCAAAAACGCTTAATCGAGGGCCTAAACTACGGAATTTGCCCAAAATTCGACGTATGTTAGGACGAAGGCACTGAGTTGTGATCATTGACCATTTTCCAATCGAATTAGATTAACAATTCGCCAAAAAGGACAAATTCGAAGTTATCTTGAAATCATTATTTTGCTTTGCTATCCCACTTCATCATAAACTTGAACTCCTTATGCACTTCATCAATTTCATTATCACCTTCTCTTCATTCTCTTTCTTTTTATTTTCATAGAGTTTAATTACGCTCATGTGAATTAAACTTAACATATCACCAACCGAAATAATTATTGTGACCATGGAAATGATCCAAAACAAAGAGCAAGGCATGTATAATTTCAATTTCATTTACGACAATAAAAAGCTTCGTTTGATACCATTTGAAGGAATCTATAGACATGCTGTTGGGGATTTATCTTCCCCTCAGCTCCAAGATCAATCCAGGAATTACAAAAGAAAATAGCACCAGCAATATTGCAAAAACAGAAGCACATATCCAAGAAAATACCAACAGAAGAAATGAACCAGCAAGAAGGAACACATAAGAACAAAATTGGTAACAGGAAGAGTTCTTCTTCCTCAATCTTTATTGACAAAAGATTACATTCAATTACATGAATCAGTAGAAAGAATTTCCGATTGAATTTCCAGAGACTTCACACTCTCACACAATCTCACTTTCTACTATAGAATTACAGGGTTTTTCCTCACTCCCAAGCTCTATTTTTCTCTATCTCGAGCTCTCCATACCCAGCTCTGTTTTTCTCTACTTTGAGCTGTCTATTCAGAGCTCCAGAATTCTCTAATCCCAAGCTGCCTCTATAACACTACCTAAGGCTCCTATTTATAGACAAAAAGGGGTCAAGAAATCAGTTATTAACCACCAACTAACAAGACTCCAGTTGGTTGAAGATTCCACCTGAAAATCAGTTGCAAAACCACTAAAAACAGCTCCTGCAGCAACAGATTTTAGCATTGGCTGAGGTATCCGAAAATTCAGTTCAAGGAATCAATTCTTACACATGCTTTATACTAGACTATGTTACATGCTTACAGTTAATCGTGGAGAAAAAAAGTTAAATTATACTTTGATTCTATTGTTATCTTCTTCGAGTTTTATGCTACTTCGATTCTAGTGGCAGCATATTCACGTTCTGATCATGTTTAGAAGCTTGTACGAAATATCTTTCTTCAAAAACCAATTCTCCAACCACACCCAAACCCTAAAAAATAGATAAAAAATATCAAAAATTAATTCGAGAAGACAAACCCAAGCTACAAATAATGATTTGCAACACTGGTTGTCGTGAAGTAATGGATAATGGGCCATCTGTCGTGAATTAATGGCGTTTCTTAATTACCCAATAATTGAAAAATGAAAAATATTGATGTTAGTTGTGATTTGTCATTAAACCATCTGATAAGAAACAAACATTGCTTGGCCGATAAATTTCTGTTATAAATATTGCGGTGGTTTCTCAATGTATTGTCAACCAAAACGCGTAGCTTGACCAGTTGTACAAAAATAAATCGTTTCAGTGACGACTGAGCAGGGAACTTATAGATACATTATACCATTCATTAACAGGATTTGAAATAAGTCAAAATGAGTTTCATAGCATCTCTTTCTGGCATCAACTAGTGAATATATTGATTCTAAAACAGTCAAATTTCGACACTTTTTCTAGGGCAACAAGTTTTCAAGTAGTTCTAGTATTGCATTCCAAGAACACCTAATATTTCACTTCAAATTTGTGTTCTGAATTTAAATTTACTTTTGCTACATTCATTAGGAACCAATTTTCCATTCCACAAACCACAAGGTACTGATCAAATGCCTTTAAAATTCATATTGAGACCTGGTAATCTATAACTTAAAAGAATAGCTGGTGCGGAGCAGTTAGAAGAGAAAATCATAAATCAATTGGAAAAGAATAAAAAGTAGGAAGACCTACGAAAACGTGTGTAACTTTCAACTTGAGTGTCAGATATTTTACGCAAGATAGTACAATTTGAAAGCATTTTCCAGTGCTCTATAGTTTTGCCAGGGTCAAATTATATTTTTTTATGGGTTCGTTTTATGATTTTTCTGTTTTGAATTAGTTTAAGGGTATTTTTGTTGCTTTTATAGTTTTCTTGTTCTACTTGGATCTATCAAATTAGGGTTTTGCTTTTAATATTTGTTAAGGTTTAAAAAACCCTACTGTTGTCTTTGAATAATAATATTGTCGTTTTATATCTTATTCACATTTTTGTCCTCCATCAATAACATTGTCCATTTCTTTTAAAGTTTTTTTTCCCCATTTTTTATGACTCCATTTGTTGAAATATGTTTTGCAGTCATCATTGTTGGGCAAATTCAACACGTAATAAATCAAAATTTCATAATTGTTATCAACCTTTATAATGCAAATTTGACTAATTCGATTAAGTACATTTTTAACTTCATTTGCAAAAGTAACAAATATATCCAACGTCTCATTTTCCTGGATAACTACTAAAAATACTATTATCTTGTGAAATTGTCAATAAAAGATATTTCATATCACCTCGAGTTTCTTCAAGTTTTACATCGTAGATGTAACTATGCATTAGACCAAAAATTTTGCCATTCGTCGTTGTTTGAATTTTTTTTTTTTAAGCCCCTATTTGAGCGACACTAAAATCTTCATTCTCGTTTTTCTACTCATTTTCAACAACACATTCTTCAATAATATAATATTTTCTAACCGGACCTAAGTCCTTGATTTCAAATTCAGATTTTAGTTTGTCTTTAATTTTCTCAATTTCTTTTATGTCATGACTTGCTAATATCATGTCATCCACATAAAGGAGTAGGTAAAGTGAATTAACACCACATTTACCTTTACAATAAAGACAAGCATCGAAGTTACTTCTCTTAAATCCAAGTCTAAGAACAAGATTGTCAAATTTTTTAGACAATTGTCTTATAGCTTGTTTTACGCCATATAGAGATTTCTTAAGAAAGCATACTAATTCAGATTTCTTGTTCACTTCAAATCCTCTAGGTTATTTTATGTACATGGTTTCATCTAAATCTCCATTTAGAAAAACAGTTTTTACATCTAATTGGTCTAATTTCCAATTAAATTGAGTGGTCAAAGTAAGAATGACTTTAACTGTAGTAAATTTTACTACATGTGAAAAAATTTCATTGAAATCAACTCATTCTTTTTGAGTAAAACCTTTTGCAACCAAACGAGTATTGTATCTTATGTCATTCTCACTTTGTTCATATATTTTTATTTTAAAAATCCATTTACAATTCACAACCCTCTTACCCTCTGGTCTTTTTACCAAAATTCATGTCTTATTTTTGTTAAGAGACTCCATTTCATCTTGTACGGCTGCAAGTTATTGTTTGGAATCTTTGCTACTCAAAGCTTCCTAATAGGATTCAAGTGCTTCTTCAATCATATCATGATAGGACAGACATCAAGAAAACATCATCTTCAAACCTAGTTGGAGGTCTAATGTTCCTTCTTTCCCTATCTCTAATAAGTTGGTAATCAGTTAGGGACTGTTCAGGCTCTAAATCAACCTCAGAATTCTCAACAGATTTATTTTCAGTTTCAGGTTCCCCATTATTTTGATGGGCAGATTGGTCAGAACCATTCCCAGATTGCTCCACCTCAAACTCAACCCCTTTTCTCACATTTTTAGATTGATCAGATGTCTCTAAAACGTCTGCAGTTTGCTGTTTAGACTTAAAACATGGCAGATCATCTTCACTAAATATCACATTTCTACTTATAATGACCTTATAGCCTTTAAGCTCTCTCACCGTAGTCTATAGCCTTTAACCGCTTTCCCATAGCCCAAAAAACACACTTAAGGGCTCTAAATTTTAATTTACCTTCATTACCTTTGCACACCCAAAAATCCTCAAGTTACTAAAGTCAACTGGTTTTCCTCTCCATTTTTCGTCAGGGATCTTAAAGTCTATAGTACTAGAAGGGCATCTATTGATCAGATAACTAGTAGTATTCATTGCTTCACCCCAAATTTTTTTTGGCAGGCCAGAACACAACAACATGAATCTAACTTATCAAAAATAGTACAATTCATTCTTTCAGCCAAGCCATTTTGTTGTAGTGTGTGTGATTGTTCTATGTCTTAACATACCAGATAATTTGCACAATTCATCAAACTCATAATTGATGAATTCTAAACCATTATCAGTTCTTAAAACTTTAATTTTCTTATCAGTTTGTTTCTCAATTAAAAATTTTCATTATTTAAAAACATTAAATGTGTCAGATTTTGATTTTAACAAAAAAATCCAATTTTTTCATGAAAAATCATCAATGACAAACAAATAAAATTTAAAATTAGAATGAGTACACACAGTTGCTGGTCCCCACATACCAGCATGCAAATATTCAAGTATGGAGATAGATTTATACATTCCAGGTAGAAAAGGTAATTTATTATGATTTTCTAAAATGCAATAGTCACAAAAATTCAAATTTTCAATGTTATCTTTACCAAAAACACCCTATTTTTTTTAAAATCTGAAGTCCTTAATAACTAATATGGCCTAATTTTTTGTGCCATATTTGTGATTTATCATTTAAGACAAAGATTACTGTTGAAGTGGAATCCAAAAATTTTTTGATTTGTAAAATATAAAGGCCATGCCTCTTGGGAGCTTCAACCATCAGTTGAGAGTCCCTCAAGATTTTAATGTATCTCTTATTGATCACAATGTCAAAGTTAAGGCATCTAAAACCCCTAAGAAAATCAGATTTATTTTCAAATTCGGAACATATCTAATCTTTTCAAGAATCAACTTATTGTTCTCTTTTAAGATCAATCCCTACACCTTTTACTTAACATATCATGTGATTTTCCATTAAAACCTTACAATCAATTACATTTTCAAAGTCAATGACCCATTCCTTATGAGGACACATATGGTAGGTGCAACTAGAATCAAGAATCCACTCTTGACAAGGTAGATAGCTTGCAGCCACATAAACTTCATCAGTATTAGAGTCATTGTAAGCCAAACCAGCCCCACCATCATTTGTAGACTTATTTTTAGAGTCATGAAGCCTTTTAGGACACTTTTTAATAAAATGACCTTCTTCTAGACAGTAGAAACACTTTTTCTTTTTGTTTTCATTTTATTTTTGTCTTTAGAGTTGCCCTTTTTCTTATACCCAGGCTTCTTATTAAAATTACCACTCTTTGGATTAAACTTGGACTTCATCTTCAAATTAATGCCACTAACATACTCTTTCTTATCAGATTTTAATTCTAACTCTTTAGACCTCAAAGTATGAATAATCACTTGTGTCCTTCCCATATTCAATTGCACTTTTAACATATTTATATTTATCACCAATTGAATTCAATAAGACCACAGCCAACAACCTACCTGAGAGTTTCTCGTCATAGTTGGCAAAGTCACGAGATAGTCTGTTAAACCTATCAATGTTGGTTTCAAGGTCAAGTGAAGAGTCCAATTTAAAACCAAATAATTGTTTTAAAAGATACACCTTATTAGGCATAATTTTATTCAAATAAGTGGTTTCCAATTTTTTTCAAAGTTCAGCAGTAGTCTTAGTCTCACCATTAATCACATTGTCAGACAAATGCAAGAACACAGTACTCCATGCAGTTTCATCTTGTTCAGTCACATCACTAGATTCAAGATCAGTAGGCTATGACTAATCAATAGCCTTAGCACATTTTTGTTGAAGTAAAAGAGCTTTCATTTTCTGGCGCCAGAGACTAAAGTCTCCTTTGCCATTAAAAACTTTCATTTCAAACTTTGAAGAAGTCATTTTGAAAAGTATGATTTGAAAAAGATGTATACAGATCAATCAGACACCAACCAATAACTTGCAATGTAGATCAGTTAAGTATCACCACATAAGGACACCGCAGAATAAACAGATTTCAAGTACAGAGTGCAGACACTTCAGAATAGTATCACAGTATACAATTTATCCAAAGCAATACACTCACAAATTGTAACGGAGGAAAAAAAAATCATATACATTAATTGATAAATCTCATAAAATACTACATAATGATTTTCAAACATCAAGATTATCAAAAATCTTGACTGTAATCCAAGTAACCCTCAGATTCCAGACAACTCTTGGTTTTTGGACAAAAAAATTACATCTAGTCGAGAGTTCAAGTTTTTCAAAAAACAAGTCAGAATATCTACACAATACAGAACACACAAGGTAACTTGAATATCTACACAATGAAGAACCCTAAACCAACTAGATACAGTAACCAGAAATAGGGCAGTATCCAAACAGGGCAATATCCACACAAGGCAGTGAACCTAGTCAAGTCAGAACACCTAGACACAAATGTACAGCTTGATTTACAAGTGAATAATTCAAGAAGTGGAAAGATCTCACCAAGCCCCTTAATTAGGGTTTCAAGAAATCGCAGACCAGCTTAAGAAAAAATTTCAGTGTCAAAATCGAGTACCCATCGCATCAAGAACTCCCTCCAAATTCTCTGATACCACTGTTGGGAGGCGTTCACAACATTAGCTCACTAGAAATCAACAAATATAAGTGTGAAAAACAGGAACTAAATAAACTGAAATTAATCTTGATAAATGGAGTTTAAGTGATTGAAAAATAAGAACATCAAAACACCAAAACGAATTGAAACGAAACTAAATACTTAGCTTTTATTATCAAAACCCACATGCCACAAGTTCTCAAACTAGTGCTTCAATCACTCAAGAATGAACCACCACTATGTTCAAATCAAAACCCAAGGTAAGAATTACAAAGGAGACACTCATACAAACCCAATAGATTTCACATAAATGAGAACTCTCTTCACTAATAACACGATTCACTCAAGAATCAACACCCAATACAAGTAAATCACTCAAGATTATAGACTATTGATGGAAAAACATAAATCAAAAGAGATTATTTTATTTCACCAGAGAAGAGAAGAGAAGTCTCGAAGAACTGCATAGAGAACACGAGAATGGAAGAGTCTCGAAGCCTTTTCAACAGAGAAGAGAAGAGAAGTCTCGAAGAACGGCATAGAGAACACGAGAATGGAAGAGTCTCGAAGCCAAGTGTAGTATCAAACCCTAGAAGCACCCTTTTTAAATGAGTCACCCAATATCCACCGATCCAATGATATTGGAAGCGATACATGGTGATATCTGAGACGTCCAAAAAATAGGTAAGCAAAACACGGTTTCAAGTCTTTATCAAAATCACATTTTTGCACCAATTAAAAACATAACATATTTTAGTTGGCTGAGCTCCAATGATTTCTACCAAATACATTTTTCTTAAAAACCTTTCAATGGCCCTTTTTCAATGAAAACACCAAACAATGATGTAGTTTCATTTTATTTTCTTCAATATTCTTCGGTCAAGCTATACAAGTAGGTGGGCATTTTTGGAATTAAGTTCCAGTACTCAGTATTCTGTGTCACTATGGAGTTCTACATTCCGAAATTTTAGAAATCTCTCACATTTTTGAATGAAACATAGACTTAATCAAGGAGAAGGTTTAAAAGAACACAAGTTGAAAGGAATGTGTGAGTTGGTGGGAGAGGGGAGAGGGGGACGGGGAGAGGGAGAGGGAGGGCTAGTCCAATCTCTAAGGTTACTAAAATGGTTTTAATAACGAATTTTGGCCCACTTTAAGGGACCTTTTGGGCGGATATGCAAGTCCTGCGATAATTACTTCTTGTCTTGAGGATATTACAACAGTATACTGAGTTGATTAAATGGACGTGTGGGAATTTAAATATCACCAAAGTACTAAGTGGCGAGTTAAAAGATATGACCAATTCGAATCATTCACTAGGTGCAATGACTGGGTTAGACCGTTCAAGTGCAATGTGTGCTTACTAAAAGGGTTATGGACCATCGGAATAAGGTGCGATCTAGATAGTTAAATTGTGTCCAAATTTGAAATGGTATAATTTAGTGGTTCAAATCAATCCATGCCAATAGGTGCACAAATCAAAAGGATCATTCAATTTTCTTGAATTTAAGTATAATGATATCTAAATCCTTTTAGATCTTAAATTCTATCCTTATAGAAATGTGGGAAAATGAAGAACTAAATTCAATTGAGACAAGATTTCGACTCTTTTTCTTAAGACGAAGTTGTCCCATACCAATGCTTACGATTTTACACCACACTTCTCCCAAGATATAACAACCATTTTCTAGCAACATTACGATCTCAAGAACAGTGAACCACCGAATATTTTGAACTTTCTTTTATGAAACTGATGCGAATTCTAATAATTTGAAAAAAAATATTTTGGATTGAAAATGCAAAATTTTGATATTGGAGGGAACAATGGAATGCAGATTATGATGAAGGTGGGGACCAATTAAACAGACGTTGTAAAGTTATGTTGTGAAAAAAAAAAATATAATTTTTAGATAGACAAAATTATTAAAAGGTTATGAGTTCGAATTCTGGGAATATGATAGAAATTTTTGAGGGATATGATGAGCTCAGACTCTTCCGGTCGACAGTACTTAAGTTAACGACTTGGACGCAAAGGTCTCCACTGTATATAAAAAGGTATAATAAACGTTCAAATTCTTCCATTCATAATCGTCGGAAAATCTCATCATCACAATAATTGGAAAAAACAAAAAAAGAGACCAGATTGAGATATGACCGAGGAAATATAACTCTTATTTCTGTCACCTCCCTTGCTCTTATTTCTGAGCAGTGAATACGACAATAATCTTGGTTCCTGAAGTGTACTCATTATCAGATCCAACAATCATCACAGAACCCTCATCAAATATTGAGTTGATCCAGCATGATACATGGGCAGCCTTGTTTCTTTCATTGAAGCATATTTCATCAGCCCCTAAAACATCCCATGAACTTGCACAAGTAAATTCGGTCATGATACTAATTGGCTTCCGAATCAGCCCTTCTTTAGAACAAAATTCTACCTCAACATCCTCGTTTGGTTTCTTAACATATAGTGAGAAATTTGAGGCCATTTTTGTACCCACAATGTGCTCGGCCTCATCAATACATTGTGCAGCAAGATTATGATAATTGTTGCTGTCCAAATTTGAAATCTTTGTTGGAATGTTGAAAATCACACTCTGTGCAACACATTTGCTTGATTTTGAGTCCACTAGCAGAGAGGGAGTTTCTCCAGCAGAATTCTGGAGATTAGGAAGGTAAAATGTGGGCATTCTGGGCATGTCGGCTTTTATGACTAAACTCTTGTGAACATCAGCCCATTTCTTGAGGAAACTAGTTGTGACAAACGGATCCGCAAGTAGTAGACTGCTACTTATCCCAATCGAGTATCCACCACACTTGAAGTTAGTAACCTGCAAGAGAGAGAGAGAGAGAGAAAAAAAAATACAAACAAGAAAGAGAGAAACAGCATTATTTGTTGATTATTTTTTTCATGTATAAACTGCGAGATTTTATCTCTTACCTGGACATAAAATAACGGAAAGAACTCAGGGTTCTGGTCAAGAATATCCTCCCAAAAGACAAATTTAGTTTCTGTATCTTTCTTTGCCTTCAAATCAAGAAAATCTGTCAAATTCATATCAATTCTGGCCTCAACCAATCTAGCACCTGAATCATTTGGAACAATCTGTAGATCTTCATCACCCTTGTCATCATGTCGCCTTAATCTTCCAGCAAGCAATGGCTGTTCTGATAGTGCTCTACCAAGTGACTCTTTTATCCAACCTGCCGCAACCCACCCAGAATCCTTGTCCGACGCCTTATTATAGCACATGACAACGTGAAAGCACCTTCCAAAAAAGGTGGAACTACGACTCCCTGAAACTACAACTCGAGTGGACTTTCTTGGGTCTGTTGGCTTCATTGGCACCACACTTTGCACAGCATCTACGAGCAATTTGGAACCAAAAGATCCATTAGAAATTGCCATTTTGGCTGTGTTGGAAAGTAAATGACGATCCTAGCAAGCTATTTATAAGACCTCGAAGATATGAATGGAAAGTGATCCATGATTGTGCTAAGTTGGCAGTGTTGACACACCAACTTGGTGAATAGTATCAAAGTTTAAACAGGATTTGGTTATCTGGAACGTCTAATATTTCTTAAATCGTAGTATTCAAGCTTCCACATGACTTAGTAGTATTTTAATACAAGCTTAAATGAAATAAAATTACCAAGGTCCACTAGTAGTTTGCTTGTTGCTGGAGATAAACTGGCTGGCGTTGCACCCAATTTTGTACAAACCTACCAACTGTTAAGACCAATAAGTTGTCAAAACTGCAGGTCACCTAGAGGTGGCAATGGGCCGAGCCGAGCCGGCTCGACGTGCTCGGCTCGGCCCACGCCCGCACAAGCTCGTGGCTCGTGACCAACGAGCCGAGCTTAAGCTTGGTTCGTTGGTTTTTGGGCGAGCTCGGCTTGTGTCCAAGCTCGTCCAAAACGAGCCGAGAGCTCGGCTTGCCTCCTTGTTTATTTTTTATTTTATTTTATTACAAAATCCAATCTAAAATTCAAAAAATATATATACATTAATATATACACATTTTTTAATTTTTTTGAAATATATATTTCTCAAAACATTTGTAATTTTTAAAGATTTATACTATATTAAAAATTTAAATGGTTAAGCCTTTGTATATATTTGTGTGTATATATATATACACACAAAATTTGTAAACAATTTTTTAAATATACATTTTT
>CAIGRB010152389.1:0-20966 GCA_903798255.1 Fraxinus quadrangulata | reverse complement strand
AAAATAAGAAAAAAAAATATTTTTAAATCTTTTTCACTCGTAGGCTTCGTCTAAACTCACATAATCTGAAACCTCCACGCCATGCCTCGCCAAGCATTACGCTTTTTAAAAAACTGTGTATACGTGAATTGATTTTTTTTTAATTTTTTGTATGTTTCGAATTTGATGACTTTTTTATTTTAAATTTCTTCATTTTATAATTTATTTATTTTAGTGACAAATAACATATCATAAAAATATTTAATCGACTCAACTATTTATAACAAATCGAATCGGGTCGTTATCTAATCGGATTGACCTATATTTACATTTGATCCACTTAGTTAACAGACTATCGAATTCAGATATTAATTGAATTATTGGACTTAAACCCTAAATTCATCATCCATTAATTTTATCGAATTCGAATCAAAATTCAATCAACTGACAGTCCTATCATGTTCACTAGGTTATTTAACAAAGAATCTTGATACTATCAAGTTATTGAACGGATAATCTCGAACACTAATTAGGGTGAATTGTTCAATTTCTTTCAATTTTCTCATGAAACCAAACTATTTTTAGTTTAAATTTTTTGAATAACTAATTTCATGCTGAAAATAGGTAATCAATCAATCGATTTAAGTTCGTATATTAATTAAAAGTTTAGAGGTGTATTGATAAATATGTGTCCGCGACAATCAGAATGTCAGCTTGGAATCGTGATTGTAAAACTTTTCCTTCAATTTCTTCCAAAAGAAACTGGAAAAAAAGTCGCGCCAGGCAGGGGTTGAACCTACGACTTTCTGCTTAGGAAACTGAGCTACAAGTGCTTCAGTTACTAATTTCATACATTTAACTCCTTAATGAAGTTTACGATGCAACTCGGTAAAAACAGATTGTATTTGGAGTCAAGAAATTATTTTAATAATATAAACGGATCAACATTTCTTCTTTTATATACTTATTAAATTTTTATCAGGAAATATGGCAAGGGCTAAATCAGCTGCATATATGCATCATACGCCTGAAAATAATCTAGTATCCACCAAAAGTCCACATACTAAGCAATTACATTTCGGATATCAGGATTCATGTTCGAATATTATTGTATAGATCTGTAAATTATAATAAACAAAAAAACTCCAATCGCCCATTTCCAGACATGCTGATACAGCTCTGAATTATGGGGCCTTCTTTTCAATTGACAGACATTGCACACAGTGGTGTGTAGCATTTTTGGGAAACCTTTTATCAAACAGTAAAAGGGGCCATAATTTCCAATCTTCACTAAAGGGCCATGTCTCCAATTTATATAACATGAAATACAACAAAAAGAAGAGGATGCGAAAATAAAGCAAGGAAAGAACAAAAGAAATAAGAGAGAAAAAGCTGGATTATTAAAGGCCTAACTATAGCCACTATACAACCAAAATGTTGATATGTATTATAAATTACACAAAACCATACAAAATTCCCGGAGTTTTCAAACCAGGGAAGCACCTTGAAAATACTGGTAAAAGCAGGAAGTTTGTAGCGCGGACTGTACCAACCACAAGAAGCAAGATACATTTGGGAGTCAAGGCCCCTTTTCCTCATGCTAAATCAAATAATTATAGCCAAAGAAACCGTCGTGGAAAAACTAGGGGAGGAAGAAAACTACCACGCTATTCCCTTTCCTGCCTTTCATTCTCCTTTTCAGTATCCCAGTCTTCAGATTGTTTACATTTTCACCATTGCCTCAGAGCAAGCATTTCTTCTTAATTGTATATTTTGACAGCCTTCTCAAATGTATGTCGGTTCTGCAATTATCAGAAAAACATAAGGATTTGAAAACATGGTCCAGGAAATATATGTTCTTTCTGGAGAAAACCTCAAAACCTATAAAAATATAATAAAAAGTTGAAACATACTATAAATTTGAATATACTCCAGAAATATCAGATGAGAATTCTCAATATTGGTGCCTCTCCTATTATCCATCCAGTGCCGCACAATAATATAAATCATACACGTACTCTATCAATCAAAAAATCTACCTGGTTTGCAGTATACGCCCTCTTTGGAGTAGTATCAGAGTGCTCTAACCCAAGGTACAGCTCCCAAGCACCGTAAACGTCTCTTCTCTGGAAGAGGATAATACAGGTTCAAGAAAAAGAAAAAAAAAATACCAACTAAATAAATAAAAGAATAATAAGACAAAAAAATTAGAACAAAAAATATGACCTGAAAACGACTGGACACAATGTCAGAGTCTTCAAGATACTCTGGACGACCCAGTGACAATGCAGCAAACTTCCACTGAACATTAAATACAGAATCAAATGAGCAAAAGTTTAACTTAGCAATTTAAATTACACAAACAACTCAGCAGAAGCTACTTGCAGCAAGCAAAGCATAATTATTCAATACAGCATTTATACTGTTAATACCTTAGAAAACTCCTCGTCTGGAACCTGTAATTTCTTTTGAATGCGCAATTTAACATCTGACAGCATTTCACCTTCATGAATAACCAAGAAGAAGGGTTCCCCGAAATTTTGGATTTGCTGTTTAGAAAAAAAAAAAATTGCCAGCATCTTAGATCGCATATCCATATCAAGAGCATCACCGTTGAGACAGTAACTTGGTCCAAATACGATCAAATGGCATTAAATGCAATCAACATAGAAACTATGTCAGTGCTGGTACCACTTGATTCTGAGCACACTCTTTCGTAAAATGGTAAACATGAATCAAGCGGTCATTTGGACCGAGGTTCTTCTCTTCTTCTGGAATCTGAGATAAAGAACGTACCACATTTAAGTAAAAGACGTTGGAATTAAAATTTGAATGAACACTCCTTGTCATAATTATATTTNAGTAAAAACTCCTATAGAAGTGGCAAAATTTTCATATAAGAAAGGACAAACTGAAACAATTTCCAAAATAATACACACGTGTTGCTAAGCTAAACATAAGAGCAAATATGAAACTTTAATGCAGCTCTTCGGCTCTTCCTCAATTGTATCAATCAGACTTATCTCTAACTTCAGAAGATAATAGATGACAAAGTTTCAAACCAAAGATAAAACTGCATGTGCATGAACATAGAGCAAGCAAAGAGAGCAAGAAGGAGATTTTGAAAGCAGAAGAGCGCACCTCCTCAGCCCGCAAGGACCAGTACTGGTCATTTATATTCTCAATCTTTTCATTGAGAGGGAAGATCTGCCAAAGTTGGGAAACAAAACATTAATTACATCATGTAAGGAAAAACTTTGTTTCAATAAAAGATTCAAATCCATTTAATAATCACAAATGTAGCTCATGATAACAAATTAGCATGTTCCTGTAAAAGAGTATGTCCCCGGAAGGATCTCCAAACCATGTAATGACAATTTTTTTCAGAGCGAAACAACCTCAGAAGAGTATTGCTAGCAGTTTAATCGAAGAAAAGGCCTCTTAGAGTGAGTTTGATAGGTATCGAAAATATCTCCTAAAAAAATGGTTTTCCTTGTTTTGAGGAAAACAAAAACTTACTTCCCCAAAAAAAATGTTTTCCTTAAAAACAAGGAAAGTTAGGCATATTTCCAAAAGTTAGAAAATATTTTCAATGGAAAAAATAGCAATCAAACACTCCAAAATAGGAATTTGGATGGAAAACTGACATTTTCCATGGAAAATAAATACAATCACACACACACACACACACTCTTATAGTAAAATAACAAAATTCAGAAATCCAACTCTGCAAATCTGCATATGACAAGCCTACAAAGAAAGCTGCTCCGCAGAGTACAGTTCAGAAAGATTTATGCCAACAATATCAGGGCTCAGTCTATTCAGCCTCAGCAAAAGAGATATTACCTTGTAAATTTTGTGATAGAAAACTTCAAACAACCTAAGTTCGGCATTTGGATGTGACAACTCTACCTGCAGAAAGACATAAAAATAATGTCAATCTTACCCTGTTTTGTTCTCACCTAAAGAATCCAATGCAGAGCTGAATTAGAACCAGGAAAATCAATTATTACAGGTCAACTTCATTTTCCATTGTACATCTTTTTCCCCACACAACAAGCTGAAGAGAAAATGAGCTCCAACAGCTAAAGGAAATTTAAACAGAATAATGAAGAAAATAGAAGATTCACTTTTTTGAAAATAATTATGTGCAGATTAGCATGCTTAGAGCAATGAACTAACCTTTTCTTTTATCACATTAAGCACATCCCCCACTGTACCCTGTTTCGGCAACCTAATATTGAGAATTACAGCCTGAAAAAAACATTGTGTCAATGGCTATAGGGTGTACACAAAATCAAGTCAAGAGGAGATGGAACAGAGTATCAAAGCCATGGGTATACACCTCATCCTTTGTGGCAGAGTGAAAAGCAACTTTCAGTGTTTTGAGGCACTGTAATTGTGGCAGAGGAATGTCCAGTACTTCATAATAAAGAATATCAGAGATCTATCAAAAAGAAACCAGAAATTATGAATCCATGGATTAATCACCCCACCCCATCAACAAAAAAGGAAAAAAGCAGAAGAATTCATGTTAGAGCAACCTGATTGTAGTGCACAAGCATGTCTACCAACTGATCAACTGATCTATATTTGATGGGAGTAGGCTTTGGTTGCTGAGAATAGCAATTATGAGGAGTTAGCCGAATTTTAGATGGATCATCCAAGCCGAGACGTTGAGCCAGCCTTTCCACAACATCATCATAAGTGTGGTTCTTTGCCCTACAGATTTATGACAAAACGGTTAAAAACACAATGCTCAATGTTGCTCAAAATTACATAAAAAAGAACAACCATACTACTAGTACAGTCCTCCATTGTCTGCAATAATGGTATCGGAAAGTACTCACAACTCTAGGCAGAATTCATCTTCCTTGGGTCTCTCCAAAGCTCGAAAATGGACAATCTACAAATGATAAATCCATATTAAAACTGGTAAGAAGAAGAGGTAAGAAAATGAAGAAAACCTGCATTCACATTCTTAGTACAACAAAATAAATAAATAAAAAGTATAATAAAGAAGGAATGACATTGTAACAACCCATTGAAAATGTCAAAAGACTGCGATGAGAGGACAGAAGCAAGTGATAACTGAGAGATTGCAAGATGTGACCAGACTTCACAAAAATGGCTCCACTCATTTTCCACATATGGTCTGTGGCTTGAGTTCAATTGATAGCGTAATGCAAATGCAAATTCATATACTTCGCATATTTTCAATTGACATAACCTATTTATCCTTTTGAGATAAATTTGGTTGTGTAGGAAGTGCATCATATCTCCTCCACCAAAAGACAGAGAGAGAGAGAGAGAGAGAGAGAGAGAGAGAGATTCCCCTATGTGCTGTCTATGGACATCTTAACATGTCTGAATTAAGAAACCCGGTGTACATCTATTACCTACAGTTTAGTATGTATGAATTCAGTCCATGTTCCCGGATTACAGTGCAGATCTATTAAGCCAATCAATTATGACGCTAACCACTGTAGATATGGTGGTTATTGAGAATATGCCTCTAACAAGTATACCACTCCTTTATACATTCCAATCACAGGCATATAATTGCAAATAAGTAAAATATGCATTGTGTTTAGGTTAGACTATTTTATTTCAATTAGAAGGCTTTGATTGTGCCACAAAAATTATAAAGCATGCACCATTTCTTCGAATATCAAAGCAAAGAGAGGAGAGAGGAAAAAATGACGACGAACACTTATAACACATAAAAAGTACAAAATTTACCTGGCGATTTTTCACATATTCCAAAAAATAAGGAACATCAGGAAATCGAAATTTTTCTTCACTTTCAGGGAGAGGCTTTTTCTGGAAGCAAATGATGTCGCCATCTTCAATCTGCAGGAAAAGAGGAAAAGAAAGGGTGTGGGGAATTAGCAAATAAAAAATATAGAACAATACCTTCAAATGCTCAACAGCCCAATATAACAAAAATACCTGGCTCAACTGAAACGAAGCTCTTTTGTCAAGGCGTTCACACATGACAGAAGGCTCAAATTTTATTTCCTGTAGCATTAACAAACAAGAGGATTGCTGTGTTCAATGGATGATGATGCAAAATATATTTGGGTGCCAGTGTGCGTGTGCTGTAATGCACTAATCAGACAAACCTCGAAAAGTTCAATCTCTTCATCAGAAGCAAATCCAGCCAATTCGTTTAGTTTTGTCAGGATCTCAATTGGCTTGCTAGAGCTTTTAACAAAAAGCCTACCAACATACCTGGAAACACAGAATGAATAATGTAGTCAAAAGGTTTGGATGCACGCAATAACACAAATACGCAAACACATACTCACACACTTAAAAGCACAAAATTACCTAAGCTCTTCTTTATCCGGATCATAAAGCTTGAAGAACAGAAGAATATCTTCTTTACTTTTGTCAGGAGGAGGAACGGGATGTAGATCCTATATATAGAGCATTTAACAATAAATTACAGTCAGAACAGATCATAGAATCACATTGACGACAGTGGTCAAGGTTATCTAGTAGACCGTTAAACGATACCTGTCCACATTCTATTTCCAAAAACAACTTCAGCTCTGCATTGTGGGCCTTATTAGAAGCTTCTCTCAATGCTCCGACCTGTACAGTATCATTATCAGTTTATCAAAAGGTGAATAAATATTTTAGAACTAAAAAAATCAAATGAAATAGCAAATAAAGGATACGTCCCACGAAGTTCATGAAATATTAGAACAAAAGTGAATGTGATTAAAACAAAATCAACCTAGACTGCCACAATGAAATAAGGTAGTGAATAGGCAACCAGACAGCATACAGAGAAAAATCAACAAACGCACAAAAACCACACCATAAAATTGACTTTAGACTGTCATTTTCGACTTCCTAAAGCTGATATGTTTTGACAATGTTCTTATGCTATAAAATTTTCCATTTAAATGCATATGGTAATGATCAAATATGTTGTTAATGGATTTGGATCCCCAAAACAAATTCGGAAAGATGGTGATTGTTTGCTCACAAAAAATTTCTAACGACGAAGATGAATCAAATAAATTAATGGAGTATTTTGTGAACTATAATGAAGGAAAAAAACTAAGTCAAAAGTGGAAAAGAGAGGAATGACCATACAGTAATATAGATGCAGAACTCGCACACAGAAAGATAATAAGAACGAATAGTCAGAAGAAAGACGAATTTAGGGTGGGTGAATGAAATCTGTAATTTGATATCAATAATCAATGATAGTTTAAATACAATGAAATCCTGGATTCCCTTTTAAAGGTAAAGAACTTTTAATGTATCAAAAACTAATCAAATAAACAAGATTCTAATTAATAAAACTACTGAAATTTAATCTAACTTAAAACTATATCTTCAATCCTAATCTGCTTTAAACGTCTTCCATTCCTATCCTTATTCTCCATCAAATATAGTTCCAGTGTTGTGCAATTACTTGCTTCCAAGCAATGGAAGAACTTCGTCACCCCTACGTGGAATATGGCTTATTAGTTGTGATTCTTTTTTCATTTTGTTTTGCCTGGTGGATTAGGAGTGACAGATTTTGAGCGATTACTATGTATTTACTTTTTTCCAGGTAAGTACTCCATGTCTTCACTTAAGGAGTACAATGCCAATCCACACCAAGATAGAGAAAAGGATAAAATCACGTGAACAAAATTTCAATTTTCCAAAGGAAAATAAATGGAAGAGTGTTTGATCCCTGTCCTGTGCCATTTTTAAAGCCGTCAATGAGAAACTATGCTCTCAGCGAAGGTGTAAGAAAACTATCAACAGCAAAAAAGTTCAATCTCTAAATGTCAACATAGAAGACAACCTTAAAGTAGCATTAGCAAAGATATCATTCATCCTAGCCAAGCTTATTGTTGCCATTTAGGTTGGTTATAAGAAGCGTCTCCCATTTTCTTTATTTATGGTTACAAATTCATTTAAGCACAGTTTATTGCTGCTCTTGAAGAGGTTCACAAAACCCATTCAAAACAGGATGATCACCACATTTGCCTCTCCTCTTTTTTAATTTTTTCATATTTCCCGCTTGTTTGAGGAAATTATTTTCTTATCTATCAGTAATTCTTGTCCTAAAACCTGAAAATCAATTCTAATTTAGCCACTTTGCAGTATCCAACTTCTCCACAATCATTTGTCTTTGTTCACGGACTGTTTACCCTACACAAAACGTTCTTGCAACTGATTATAAATCAAACATTTAGTCAAACCACCTTTACAATATGTTCTAAACAGCTAAACCTTCTTTAGGTCCATCTCATTGCCAATTATGCTATAATAGTTTGTAAATTGGTGCTCTTTGACTTGCCTAAATCATAAACCAATCATCCTCTCAAAGTTAAGTTGGCATAAGGAATAGGAATCCTTCAACTCAATAAGTGCAAATACTAAAGTTGTGATCAGCACAGATACCATCATCATTTTATTATGTAAAAATATCAATAAGGAGAAGGAAACAGTAAATTACAGTCTGTGCTTCCTCCTGTGGGTTCAATGGACGGTTTGGACGATAAGTATGGTTCTGTCTCTTTGCCCAAATCCAAAAACGCTGAAATTGAACTGGTATACCAAATTCTTTGGAAACCTCCTCCTGTAACAAGCAGAAAGAAATATACATTAAGTTACATTGACATGTATCGAATTGATACAATTATTTAACCCAGACGTGCTGCGGACAATTGACAATCATAAGTGGAAAATAAAATGGAAGTTCGAATAATTAGAATAATGAAATATTTTGTATGCAAGATCATAAAGGACAAAGGAACAGAAAAAATACTGCTTCCCATCCCATATCAAAGCATTAGACATGGCAGGAATCATAAACTGTGATTCCATGTAAGCTTAGTAGCTTACAATGGAAACATGGAGAAATGCAGAGCCAGCCAGAGCAGTTATTAGATAGGAGAATAAATATAGTGACCGGGATGTGTTTACTAGGGGAAGGGTGGCGGCGGAAGACTTAAATGGGGGGCTGAATCTCCTTTGCAAGTTAGATCATTTATACAAGGTCTACAGCGAACCTACTCCTCTCCCCCCATCCGCCAGCGGGCCAACACCAATGCTATAAGAACTATAAATAAAAACCATAAATAATGAGATGAAAAACATGTTGGATTTTAATAATACATTTAACAGGGAAAAAAAAAACAGAGAGAAAGAGAGAGTTAAAAAATGGAAAAATTTTGGTTAAGGAGAGGCTGAGCCCTGACACATATCATGTTGATAGAAGTATCAGTGAGGTCTAGAAAGCCTTAAAATTTGGTTTTAGTTTTTACATCAATTAAAAGAAACCTGTATTTGTATACTTTTATGGTATGCAATGTTTAAAAAGGCATAATCAGGTACTGAGACATTTAAATAACTATCATTTATTCATTCAATTTACATTGACCTGTGGTTCGACCCTGATACAACCCTTTGACCCTTGAGCCTTTAACTTTTCCAGGTCAATTTCCACGCCAGGTTTTCAAAACATAGATATTTGGGTTCTCAAGTGCTATGCAACTTTCTCATGGATGTGTTTGTCTAACGTATGTTCAGAAAAACAATAATAAAAATAAAAATAAATCGCTCTACATTCATTACGCAGAAACAAATAAATCCAATCTCAAGTTTCATTTCATTAATAGACAAGCAACATCACCTTGAAAAGATTAAAAGGCATCTGTTTCTGAACTCGAAAACTACGGACTTTATCGTGATCAACGAGATCAAAAAATATATCCTTCCCAATCTGTTCCCTTAAATCCTCGTCTCGAGCAACCTGCATATGCCAGTAAATTGCTTCAGCGAACCAATGCAGCAGAGATCAAGCTTACATGAGAAAAATGGTCCACTAGGACAACCTTGATAACAGTATAAAGGTGGGCCTGCGCTTTATATCTTCTCTTGTCTTCCTTCTCTTCTTGTTCTTTTTTCAGTCTTATCTGGAATAAGTATAGGATGTGAGGTTTTATGACACAACTCAATAGATCAAATAGGATGAAAGAATGAATTCCAGATCTAGAAATTAACAAATTTACCCTAAGATGTTCTGCAATGTCCTTCTCATCCACATCACAGATAATCTTATCCTTGTCACTCACACGTATATACACAAGCATGTAGGCATTTGAGTATTTTGTAAATTTAAATGGAGTATTATTGAAACCAGGATTTGTCTGCGGCAACTGTTGGACAAAATGAATATTAGAGACAGAATAAAAATGGAAGTGCAACAAGATATAAATGTCGGGATCTAACCTCTTCCTCACCACCATACTGCTCCTCTAATGCTCTCTTTGTATCTTCTTTAGTGACCCTCTCATCATCAAATTTGTACCTAAAAGGGAACCACAAACCTCAAAGCAAGCCTCATATGATGTTCAGGTACTTTTAAAACATAATCAAAACTCATATTCTCACATACACCAATAAAAAAATAAACATGTACAGATGGGATGCGTGTGAATGAAGTCCTAAAACAACTAAGACTAAATGAACGAGTCAGCGATTAAAAAAGTATGTCAGCATATAATAATGAAACTTCAGTTGAACATATCTCCCCACCCCGAAGAGTACAAATGTATAATCCTTCACAACAAGAGAAGAGAACATTCACACATAGGTAGGGGGAGAGAGATTCTTCAGAGTGTGACACGTACCACTGGTCAGAAAGGGTTGGCCTGATGAAAGCATAATAATGTCCACCATGCACCCCACCACTATGAACCAGAACACTGTTGCAAAGGAATAAAACAAGAGAATAAATAGCGGATACTCAAATCAATCAACTCCAGATTGCTCCACATACCTCATAACCAGATTTCCAGCTGTATACTCAAATCAATCAATTACAGAGAGCAATATTTCATCTTAAAATTACTAAATTTGATCCACACCTCGTAACCAGATTTCCAGTTGGATACTCCAACTTCCAAGAAAACAAAATCAAATGATTTTAAGAAAATATGTAAACAATTTTTCAACTATTAAGATGGTAAGCAGCGAGAAGATTCAACAGGAAACAAGGATCAGCAAATGCTAAAAAACCAAGAACTACCAATGCAGGTCTCCAGATGCGTGTTGGGGAAGGCAATTCGATTGGGGTGGTGTAATAGAGGAGCTCCTCCCATTACACAAAAATCTGTAAAGAGATTTCTTACTCGAGCATTTGTTTTCTTTCTGATCCCTTTCTAATTCAGTGATAGTTTCTTACCCACCTTGCAAGTTCAATGGACACAGACACACATACGAGGGCATATAAATGGTTACATCGGAGAGTAGAGGAGAGGGAGGGGGAGCAAACTACCTATGGAGCATGTAAAGGTTACGTATGCTCCTATCTGCATCAGGCGACAAATATTTACCATTGTCTTTATCAAGGTCAAGTTCCAGCGGAAATTCATAGCGATCATTTATCTGCACCATGAAAGCAATTTTTAGACATTGAATCAAAAGATATACCAGTGTACGGAATAATAAATAAATCACATCATTGTCAGGGGCTTTGACAATCACAAGGCGTAAACTCTAAAATGTTAAAAAGAAAAAGATTAGATAAAACTGTATATGCTTCCAGTATATATTTTGGAAAAATCCATTACAGAGAAAATGTACTAGACCGGTGCAAAAAGACAAGTGCTTGACCAACTTTTTACATATAAATCAGAACACGATGAAACTAGATTCTAGGTAAGATTTCACCTTCATCGTCAGCAAGTGAACAAGCAAAACCAGTTACAATGCAATATTTTCATTCTTTTTTACATTAAAAAGCATTAATATCATGAAGCACAAGCACAAATTGGGTATACAACCAAATTGCACAAGCAGTTGAAAAAAGGGGTATATCTCAAAAGGAACATGAAGCGTCCATTCGAAAAGACGTGCCATTTTGGCTAGCTCATGGAAATGAATTACTTTCACTAGAATACCTAGATCAAATCAGTAGATTTCATAATATAAAGACATTACACTTTCACTACTCAAAATTGGTTATGATCCTTCTCCCTTGTTTTCTCAGCTTCTGTTTACCCTGAAGGGACTTTACACAGTATCTAAACTAAGAATAATGGCAGGTTTATATCAATGCTCACTCAACATCTGCTTAAGCAGCATCAGTGGTAACATGAGAAAACATTAAATATGAGAACAAACCAGCATTTCCAATTCTGAGCTAATAATCATGTATTCAAAACAAAAAATTACATTCCTAGGACAGAATAACCAATTCTTCAAGGATTCTACAGAATCAAACCAATAGCATGTCCTTTTTATTGAACCACTCAATGCTTCTCTCTAGTCTCTCAAACCCTTGACAATGCTCCAAAATGAAAGGTACCCCTTGCATCAACAAAAAGGGTGCTAGAAAGACGAGCTAGCAAAAAAAAGGTTATAACATATTTTCATCAGACATCAGTGTGTTAAGTCTTTATCTCTAACATTAAAAATGATTTTTGGTACATCTCTGATGTAATTGTCTTACACAGAGAATAACTCGGAATAAAAAAATATGAACTATAAGAATACTCAAAGTTTTAGGCCGATTGGTAGGACATAGAAAAACTTTCTTCTCCAACATAACATTTTTGTCTTGTCTAGATCAAAGGATGATATTAATGTAATGCATCAGAGCCTCAACTTCAAAATGTTCAAACATTTTTTCTATAAAGTGAAATCCACACAAAAGAATCCTTTCAGATACAACCTCCTGTTTCAATAACAAAACAAAGTGAATAATACAAACCAAATTCAATAATAAGAATCGGAGCAATATTCAAGTTAAACTAAACATCCACTGACGTCTAGGAGGTTACGTGATTAACAGTCCATAAAAAGTAGTCACTCTTAATATACACATTGTTCTCAGATGATTATGAAGAAATTTGGACAATGGCAAGGAGATCTCGAAAAAGAAAGATAACGTCGAAGCAAAATGCATCCCTGCGGAAGCATAGTTGATAAATCTGGCATCAAGTGTACCTAGAAGGCAATCAGAAATAAAGGCACCCAAAAAGGTTGCCATTTCCACATACGAGAAACTTGAAAGGTTATTTTAACAGAAGCTGATTCTTTCCCCTTTTTACTCAATTCTAATTGAGGAAAATCTATTAAGCAGAAGAAACATCAGCTGCCATCCTAGTCATAAAGAAAATAGTGAAAAACGTCAACTCGTGACATTATTACTAAGCAGCTATCTGGTTCGGAAAGTGTCTTTATTATTTATGTTGTTTCAAAAAGTACATGACTGACTATAACGCGAGCAAGGATAGAAACAGACAGGGAAAGCCTTATACCTTCAATACATAAAAAAAAAAAATTACCAATGAGACAATAGAATCACCAACCTTTAATTGGGTACAAAAGAAAATCAATAAAAAATTTAGCCACTGACCTTAACCATTATGTCTCTCATAAAATCATATTCAAAGCGCTTTAGCTGAAGCTGAAGAACTGGAGGGAAGTCGATGAACAAGACCCCCTTCTTGGCATCCTAGGATTACAAAAATAACTCTTTAGAATAATATTCAATGGAGAGAAGATCATTCAAATGAACTGATATGTGCATTACATCATAGACCAAGGAACACACCAAAAAAGACGTATGAGCATTAACAAAGTAACTGAAGTTCATAATATTTACAATTATCAACTTTCTCCACTAGCCTGAAAATTGGGCTTTGACAGAGGAAATGCATTGCAACAGAATGTCAAAACTAAGAACCATCAACTAAGAAAAGTATGTTCAAACAGCATAGGAAAGCCTTTCATTGAGTGACCAGAAGAATGGAGTTAACCAGTTCCTATTGCTTCTCAGATTAATCAAGCATTATGACCGTAAAAAATGCCCTTTTCCTTACATCAGAAGATTATGTAATGGATCAAAATAGTGTGAACATCTACCCTTCCATGCTGCCAAAAATTAACAAAATGGACAAACAAGATATGAACTCCTCAGATTATTGGTACCAGCAAGCATCCAGCCAGTCAACATTATTTGCTTAACAAAACAAAATTTTGTTGCATCAGATGGAGGTGCACCTTCCAAGGTGCAAATTGTGTTCCAGAATTTTAATAGACTAGCGATATTCTGTAAAACTTGTGTCTAAAGGACAAAAAATACAAAACGACGCTACCCAATAAGCTTAGACAAGAGCATACAGAAACTCAAACATCTTGAACTTGGAAGATGGAAACTGAAAGTATGAACATGAAATGACACTATACTGCCACGTCATCTCCATGCATTAAGGGGGTGTTTGGTAGGGATTAAAATTAGATTTTTAGTAGATTGTGATAGAAATTTTTGAAATGTATGGTTGAAAAGCTGTGGGACTCATGAAAAATGTGGTTAATATTGATTGTTTAACTTTGACTTTAATTAATATCTGATTTTAATTTCTACCAAACAAGCCTTAAATAATTATGCAAAAAAGAAGTCCATGACATACCAAATACTAGAAGATATAAATCTAAATGAAAGCAAATATTTTTTGTGATCAGTTGAAATCCGGTTATTATATAGTTCAAGGAGTAGCATTCAGAAGGGAATGCACAAACATAAACAACCAAGCAAGTTTTTTTTTTTTTTTTTCGGAGTATGAACCACTTGACCTATCACGACGACTTCGTGCTCTTGTACAGATTGACAGATATGGACTTCTTAGTATTAGAGGACGTTAGTATGCTTCTCATTTTCTTTCTTAGTATAGGAAGTAGTATTTCCCCACTTATTTCATTCTTTTACAGGTTGCAATGTTTTGCTTTTGGGAGGCCAGATTTAAGCCCCCCTTTCTTGTTGTCGTGAGTTTGATTATATATACAGTCGTGGAATCCTAACCCCTATCGGCCTTCCTTGGCGGAGTTTGAAAACTCACTGATGTTGTGGTGGTGATATTTTGCTTTAAAACAAAAAGTTTATTTTCAGATTCTAAATAATCGGGAAATAGTTGTCCAACGATGGCATCAGAAAATGGCAAAATGATGAATTTTGAGAATTAACTTAGGTACTTCATAGATGTTAGTGATTTACTAATTCAAGATCAAGGTAAACTACTTTTACAAACAAACACATGAAGAAAGCAGAACTTGACATTGCATTCTTTGACAAATGTTATCTAAACGGTAGAAATTTGGGCGCCTATAAATTCGTTCTATGGTCAGGCAGGACTAATTCTAAACAAGACAGACTTTTGACCTGAAAACAGGCAATAAATTTATCAAGGACCCCCTGTAAATTGGTTCTATGGTCAGGCAGGACTAATTCTAAACAAGACAGACTTTTGACCTGAAAACAGGCAATAAATTTATCAAGGACCCCCTGCTCCAGTTTTATCCATGTTAAGGGGTTTCCTTTCCTTTTCTTTTTTCCTATTAGATGGACTTCATCAGACTGCTATTTATCCAAACAAGTTTTAAAGTGCCACAGAATAAAGCCTCGTGGGACAATCTACACTGTACCAAGCGATCCATAATGCACCAAAAGGACATGATCGATTTCTTAGATACCACAAGGTTTGTTCAAAAATTTGCTTGCCTAAACCATATTACTGCTATAGATTATTTTTTTATAAAATGGGGAAACAAGGTGTGCCTCAAAGTGAGGGGCACACCTTGAGTGCCACAAGGAGAAAATTACAATGCTATTTTATTGAGGCGGTGCCTCATTGAGGCACGCGCCTCAGGTTTAATGTGAAATTTGAATTATTTTTTTCTTTTTTCCAAGTCCAAAAGTGACTTTCAGATGAAAGAGCCATTTTAAATGGGGGCCCGTATTGCTCTCAGTAAATAACAAAAAACAAAAGAAATGGGCTGACGTAGGATGCTGTGGAACAATTATAGGAAAAAGGAAGGGACAAGAAGAAGAGAAAGAAAGGGGTGCAGCAAAAAAGAGGAGGAGTGACAGCAAGAGGAAATCCATTTATTTCATACATCAAAATTGTTTTTATTACAATGCAAAAGACCATGTTCTATATAAGGAAATACCATAAAAGCTATTAAATCATACTTTAATTGTGTTTCCTAAAATAAGCATCAAAATTGGAAACTACATATAAATAATATCTCTTGTAATATTCCATCATGGGCCCATCAATTGTTTGACTAAACAATAAAAATACCTAAACAACCCCACGCCTTGCCAATCCCCCAGGACCCAAGAAGCTTCTTCCACAAGATTGCAAGGCAACCAGCAGTTCTAAAACTCCAACAGATATTATTTTCCTTTTTTTTCAGCATTTTATCTCCTCTCTCTGTCTCTCTCATATTGGTTTTTTTATTTCTCAAATTCTTCTTTTTTTGTATTTTTTTAATCATTTTTTTAATAGATTTTTTGGTGTGTTGTGAGGCTTACGCCTCAATCCGCCTCGAAGCGACTCACAAACGAAGAATGCCTCAATTACCCATGTCAGCCTTCTTACATTGCAATAGATGATACCTTACAAAATTAGAAATCACGTAGATAATACTCATCAAAATAAGATACAGCTCAAAAAATAGCACATCCCAGAGGGTGCAAGTTGTAGTTGCCTACAGGTGTAAGGCAGGCCGGGTCATGCAGTCTTTGTATGACCAGCCCAGCCAAGTATGGCAAGCCTAGCAATCAAAAGTCACACAGCAAGTGGGCTGCTTTATTCATAAAATATATATATATATAAAAACTTGAACCCAGATGGGCTGGCCTGCACGGCTAGGCCAGGCAGCCTAAATGTGGGCCTTCACCACTTTACACCCTAAGTTTGCCTTCCTATTGAATGACCCATTCTTGCTTTTAATCAGCATCTTGATGTTTCATGAGCACTCCAAATATTATAAAAGAAAAGAACTATTTGTACGTCTTGTAATGCCTCAACATATTACAAAATGTGGCCCTCACATAAGGGGAACCATAATCCATAATCCTTAATTACATTTCATCTCTGAATTGTGGAAGTCAGCGAGGTGCAGATCATGACACGTGTGAAAGGAATATATCAATTAAGAAGACAGAGCTTCATCATCTCCATGTCGAACTTTGGATCATAACGGATTTGCAAAGTATATATTTCAGTAACGATGGGTAGATGTGTCACATTTGCGAGTCTTCAAGTTACTAAGCCCCTGTTTGGTTTAGCTAAATATCAAATTCTTAGTTGATTTTGATAAAAATTGAAAAAATGTGTGGTTGAAAAGTTTTGGGTCCATGAAATGTGTGATTAAAATTAATTGTTAACTTAAACTTGGATTTTATCAACTTTTTTAATTGAACCAAACAGGTGCTAAATGTTTATTTGATCGTGGTTTTTTCTTCTTCAANCTTGTTCCTTTGATAAAGTGCTTCAGAATCCAACTGACTATGTAAATATATACCCACCTTCTGAGCTAAGAAAACATAAAGGTCACACAATAGATGGGTAACATTTAACTCTTATAACCCAGAAAAAAAAAAGGATATGCACAAATTTAATACATATAGGTTGAGTCAGGCAGCCTCCACAGTAGGTCAGGATATGCACAAATTTAATTCAATTGAAACTTCATTTCAGATCCATTTGCCTCCTCCCATTTAACTCAAATTATTTTTCATTTCACATATCCATCTGACCATAACTTGTCCCCACATCCAGAAGCCCAATTTCATTCCCTCCAATTTCCTAGAAACTCATTTCCCCTTCCCCCTCTCTATCCCAAATTCCCAGAAGCCTCTATTTCTCCCGTCTCTCCCACTTCTGCCCTCTTCACAGCTAACAAACATCTTTCTGCCCACCATTTCTTTGCTGTCTGGACTCTATTTCTTCCACAGACGTGTCCAGATTAAAAAATAAAAATAAAAAATAGGGTGTGTCCGACGTGTGTCTGAGACATGTCGACAATTAGGCTTTGGTGGTGTGTTGGACTGTATCAGGAAAAAGATAGGTTGGTATCACTCAACTCAAGATGATCCTTTTATCTCCATTGAAGATACCACTAAGAGAAAGCACTACAAGTGAGCACACACAAATTATGTCATCCTCTATCAGAGGAGTATCAAACCTGCAAACCATGTTCTTCGGCATGATATTTATTATCTCCTTCAAGACGTTCAACTTCCACGTACTTGTCAAAGGAGGCATAAATATCCTTGCAGCCTTTGACATCCAGTTGAAGGTCTGCCACCACATTTACGAGAATAAGTTCATCCGTCTAACATTAACAAATAGAGAACAACTCTGGGAAACAACTAACCATAAAATGATTCCTTTCTGGTAGATTTGAAATCTACATTGATACATTCTATGTAGTTCATGTTGTTCCCTTCGAATAACTTTTGTATCGTCCCCTCAACAACAGTTCCCTGTGCCAATAAAGACATTGAAAATAGGTCATCAATCAATTTATCATAAGATTATATGAGAATCAAGGACATTGCAAAGAAAGGAGAAATGCTGTCAGAACCATACCTTCATCTTGTCTTCAAGCTTTTCACACAAAACTCTATTAAGTTCTTGTACATCATGCTGCATAAAGGAATCATATGTGTCCCATCCAAAAGATTTAGTCAATTCTTTTGTAGCCACACTGGTGTCATTATATTGAAGCTTATAGAATAAACTCTGTAAGGCCAAAGGTATGCTCCCCGAGGGCATATCATTCTCTGTCGTGGGCATATGATACACAGCCTGATACAACACAGTACGAATTAAGGCTTCTTCAATGTTTACCCAATAAATGAACTCGCGAGAAAACTATTTTGCAAATCATGACCAACCTTTCTGAAATAAGGGATGTGGTACAATGTTTGAAGGAGAGAGTTCATGTAACAAGTTGCTCCCTGATTCTTAAGTCCAACATAACCTGTCTCCTTCTTCGAGTCATATGTCAAGTAATCAATGACCTTCCGGACAGCAACATCAGCTTCCACAACACATGTATCGTTAACGAGATACCCCTTACTGGGCCCATAAAGCTCACTAAGAGGCATGAAAGAAGTGAAACCCCAATCACTCTCCCTTTGACTGAACTGGTGTTGTGTGTCTGTTGAATCCACAAAATAGAGTTATATATCACAGCATTCGTTATCACAACACTACTTGCATGTTTCATTTGAGTGGAGGGACAGATAAGTTTCAGGTTCCTTCAAAAAGAGAAGTTCACCCACTTATCAAATTTTTATACTTGTGATGCTTATAAGGACAAAAGTGATTACTCGGCAAGATTATTACAATCTTCACTTCAATAACTCCACCAATAGCATGGAAACTTGTAGACAAGGATCTAATTAGTAATCACTGAGCAATATGCATGAACTAATTTTCTAAAAGGGCATATTAAAAATGCAATTCAAGAAAAGGGATATAATGTAAAAACCACACGTGTATACCTTTTGAAGACTGGTTTTTAGTTAGTCACATAACACCTAACCCTTTCCAACAAACAAGCTGTTTTGAGAAAAGTAATAAGGCATGACAATGGAAAAAAATCTTAATGACAAATAAACCAGTCTGTTAATGAGTACAATGGGTCCACTTATATTTTATCCTTCCAGGTTAGTTTGCATCTTTTTTCTTAGGGGATTCAATTGTGGCATTAAGGCACATGGGTCATTGAAATAGGTAAAAAAATAACAAAAAGGTTTTCACAAAAATAATAAAAACAATAACTAACATAGAATATGAAGTGAGTAAAAGTGATACATGGGTGTAAATGAGAAGCAGAAAGCGATTGAGGAAAATCCCTGATGTGAATAAGGGAATAAAAGTGAGCAAGATAGTGTTTTAGCTACAGGAGGAAAATTAAAAATTGGGAGAAGTGCTAGGAGATACCCTTTTTTATTGTATACTTGCTATGGATTTGGTTGACAATAGCCAAGCTAAACTGCGCATATCTAGTCCAACCATATGGCAAGGTTGCTGAATCGGCCACATCTAAATACATTGACAAGTGCTCCACATTGTTTCCTTTCGGAAAAATAAGCACCCGCCTGACCAAGACAATAGAAGTCAAAAAGAAATCACATCGTTCTTTATAATGAGGGATGACATAAACAAGAAATTCTCTTCTTAATATGCACCAATTAAAATATCCTTCCTAACACAGTACAAAATGGATTTACCATTTATAACCTCCAACGGCAAAGACCTCAGAATAGAGCTTCTTCGCATTCAAGCGAGAAAAGTTCTCAATCGCCCATGTGAACCGTGATGCTTGTGGCTCGTCACTTGCCTGGTTCTCCGTTGACCCAGCATTGTTCGTCGGTGCCACTGGTACACAAATTCAAAACCCAGTTCAGTGGCATCAATAAAAATAAAAGAAGTTGGCAGGTCAAACATTTGATTGCCAAATGTAACTCAGAAACCAGTCAATTGAAACAGTACTTCACCGGTATGCACTCATGTTATATCAATAGAGACAAATTTAAGCATCTTGGAGCAAAGGCAAACCTTCCATAGGCTGAGGACTTTCGACTAAAGGCTGAGGACCTTCAACTATATCTGAGTGTGGCACCAGCATCTCTTCGTCTCCCTGTTGCTAAATTACCAAAATAAATAAAGCGAAAACAATATTCAAGTTAGATCCAGTAAACCCTAGCCTTTTGCCGCTAATAAACCCCAATCATTTCCTCAGTAAGTGAATTGACACAATTGTGCAAACTTCTCAATTCCGCTACTCAAACCTCTCTTTCCATTACCCAAAAACCCTAGTCGATCACAATCCCCCGGTCCCCATGCACGCGCGCGCGCGCACACAGAGAGAGAGAGAGAGAGAGAGAGAGAGAGAGAGAGAGAGAGGCACGGCCATTTGTACACCATAAAACAAAATTAAAAAAATAAATTAAAATGGAAATATAGGTGCATGCATATACAGAGATAAATAGATAACGAAGGAGAGTAGTGAAATTTGAGAAAGAGATTGGAGTTACATCCAAAGGTTGAGGAGCCATCATCGTCATTATTGGAGAAATTACAGCCGTCCGATCGATGAATCACGGAACAATTAATATAATTTCAGAAGAGAAAGAGGAGGGGAGAGAAATATTGAAA
>CAIGRB010152386.1:7267-27440 GCA_903798255.1 Fraxinus quadrangulata | reverse complement strand
TGGTATTGGAATCCTGTTCAATTAATAGTAGGCTCGCTTGGCCAACTAATCTGAAATGGTATAAAACTACATATAAGTAATGTGTAGTTGGTGCTTTCAGAATTATGTAAACTTGTGTAATAAGGTTTGGCTGGTATTGTCTAATCCGGGGTGCAAGTATTTAGATTAGATTATTTTGTTTATAATGATTTTTATTGGTCCATCATTGCTTCTTGTATATTTAGAAGGTTGCTGAGTCAAAGAAAACTATGATATAGAAATATCAACCTTAAAGCTCCAAATCAAGGAGTTGGGCCAGAATTTAAAGAGTGTAAATGCTCATGCACAATCATATAAAAGAGAAGCTAGGATGCCAGAGTAGAAGTACCAATTCGAGTTTAATAGATTTGACAAGCCACAAAGCGAGGAAAAAGAAGGAACTCAATGATTGATGTATTCATTTATTTTTCAAAATTTATTAGCTTTATAGATAGATGGTTGATGTATTATGTGGTTGAAATACTTAATGTGTATGAATATGAATTTATATTGTTTTAGTTAATAAGTTCATTTAGTTTGTTCATATTGCTGGTGAAATTTTGGACGTGTGAGTTTCTTGTCATTTAATTAGGTCATATGAGATTTGTTCCTATCATTTAAGCAGGACATTAGTTACTTCATGTTGGTGACAAATGTTATTCACCACATGTGACTGGACACAAGTCACTGATCATGTGCATTTATCAGAGGTCATTGATTTATGTTCACAAGTCAATATCCACATGTCACTAAATCAAATAGAATTGGTCATAAATTATTGATTTATGTTCACATGTCACTAATTATAAGTCACAGGTCACATGTCACAGGTAACAAGTCACACGTAACATGTCATATTGAATATGTCACAAATCAATGTCAACAGGTCACGAATCAAAATAAATTGGTCACAAATAAGAATACAAGTCTTTGTGCACTGATAACATGTCATATATTTAAAATTTTGTGACCATTAAATAAGTTATGATATATAAAATTTGTAATTTGTGATCGAGAAATAAGTCGTGACATATTAATTTGTTAATTGTTGTTGAAATTTTATACTTGTGACGTTCTTGTTATTTAAGTAGGTCATATGAGGTTTGATCCTATTATTGATATATCATATAAAATGTTAACTGCCAGTTACAAGTCATGTCATATGTCACAGATCACAGGTCACATTTTGCATTGAACATGTCAAAACTAGACATATATTTGAATACAGCTCCAAGTTTCTAGTCACTAATCACAACTAGATATACATTTGGTTACAACTCCCATGTCATAGATTACAAATCAAATGTGACCTCTAGTTAGATTTTGTGATATATAATTTAATTAAACAGATCACAATTATGATAACACATATTTTGTAGCCTCGATTACATGTTAATCACAAACCACACAAGATCACTATCACGTCAAAAACACAATTATAGGTTACGATTACAAATTTAGTCGCAAATTACACGTTTTTATAAGTCGTAAATTATGTCACAAGTTTATCAAATTAATTGGTTACAATTACATATTTAGTAGTAAATCACACATTCAATAGATCACAAAATAAATTATCGAGTTAACTAGCCAAATACACTATTCACCTCACCCACTCTTTTCCACCACCATCGGCACCACCAAGAACCACCACTAACAACCACCACCAACACCAACTCACAATTAAATAAAATAATTATCAATGTCATCAAAAAATAAAATAAATGAATTTAATTTTAATATCACCACAAAAAATTATGAAATACCAAATTTGTTCCTCTCTTCTCCAGCTTATCTTTTCCATGCATGCACTATTCAATAGGCTTTTTCTTTGCTTCTCAGTTTTCAATGAGCATGGTGTTTGTACACGTGGGACCATATAGTTATACAATAGACACAATAAGCAGCACACTGGAATCACACCCGCTAGATTAATCTTAATTTCGGTCAAATAATGTAAAATAAATACAGTATTTATATACTAGCTTCTCCATGAATCTATCTAGGACTTCTCCAAGAACCAGTCGTTTCCGTAAAATGCAGTTCCAAAGTCTTTCATGTTCATTGTTCCCAAAAAAAAAATGGATGAACCAAAATTAATTTGACAAATTTGATACCGGAATCGAATTCGTCGAGGTTGGCTCGAATTGCCATGTTATGAGAANAAAAAAAATGAAAATTATGTCCGTAAACCTTCATATAAAAATAAAAATAAAAATTTGAATATCTAATTTGCTTGAGCGGAAAGAAAATAAACTGATCATTTTTGCCCTTATTTAGACGTTAGTAAATTTCATTAGGTTTTGATTAGAAAGTAATTTTCACTTATATATATATATATAAGTGAAAATTACTTTCTAATCAAAACCTAATGAAATTTACTAACGTCTAAATAAGGGCAAAAATGATCAGTTTATTTTCTTTCCGCTCAAGCAAATTAGATATTCAAATTTTTATTTTTATTTTTATATGAAGGTTTACGGACATAATTTTCATTTTTTTTATTTCACTAGTCTTCTTGAAGGCTTCAAAACACTTAAGACAGATCGTGACATTACTATAACTACTTTATGAAATTACTAAACATGATAATTAACATCTCCCAAAATCAAATTACTAGCCATAACATGATGAATTCCATTTCTCAAGTTTTTATTAAATTTCATTTAGTTTTTATGTTTTCAAATTTAAATAAAATAGAACTTGTTGACCTCAAAATCCGACGCTCACATGGCCAACAAAATCACACCCACCTCTCCTCCATATAGGCACCACATGCACGCTAAACACACCATTACAAGGCAAATGCCATTAATTGAGAAAAATGTCCAATGATTATTTGCACCCCGCGGTCAAGTCAAGAGACAGGTGAAAGAAAATGAGTGAAAGAGAAGGGAGGGGGGATTTGGCTATGGTTAGAATAACATTAGATTATGTGTGAAATGGGCTCACCTATATAGAGGACGGAAAACGGGCTAAGATATGCCATTAAACCAGGCAGAAGTACAAGAACAAGTTGTTTAATTCAATATGCCCAATTGAATTGATATAATCAATTGTCGAGTCGGCATATATGGGACCTCCTATGTACGCACAAGTCACATAATGCATGGAGATAAGTAACTATGATGAGGCTAATGCAGAGGCATTGCTCTAAAGATAAGTAGGTGTGATGAAGTTGGTGTAGAGGCAATGTTCTAAATATGAGCAGCTATCGTGAAGATGATGCAAATGCGAGGCTCAAAATATAAGCAGTTGTGATAAAACTGATGGAGAGGTGGGGCTCTAAATATAAGCAACTCCAATGTAGAGGCGAAGTGAGGCCAAAATGGAGGTTGACTTCGTAAGTTTCGAGGTCGGTTTCCTTTGGGAAATCTCTATACCTTTCCTATGAAAGCGACAAATGCTTCCTTGCATAGGGAATGGTTCACCCATCACAAGGGAAAATAGGGTCTTCTTCATAAGATTCGATGTGGGCTCCATTTGGAATGCTCCATACCTCTCTTGTTGAAGGGACAAATGTTTTCTCACATATGGTTCACCCATTGTAAGGGAAAATAAGGTATACTTCATAATGTTTGAGGTTGGATCCCTTTTGGGATGTTCCATACCTGTCTTATTGAAGCGATGAAAATGATGTGATTAATTTAGTTGCTTGATGAGCTCTCTAAAAATAGATGTAGTTGTAATGCAGTTGATGCAGATACGTAATGAGCTCTTTTAAGATAGAAGTGGATCAGATGCAGTTGATGCAGGTGTGACGAGCTCTCTAAAGATGAAGGCAGCTGGGATGTAGCTGATGCAGAGGCCTGATGAACTATCTGAAGATAAAATCATCTATAATGCAGCTGACTCTAAAGATAGGTGCAGCGCTCGTCTTACATGGCGATGCATCTACAAAGGCGAAGAATAAGCTTCTTGAGTAGCGAGACACCTCCTAGAATGAGGAATAAGTATTGAGCTAATAAAAATATAATATGAAGGTTGTTAGAAAATTAGGAGAAATAGAGAATCGTAAAACTGATAACTTGAGGTGTATAGGACGTAATGAGGTAGAAGTTGGTGATGCATAATTTGTCCTTACATATTTTCAAAAGAAAACAAGCTAAAAATCCACACTTTTATTATGCAATACAATGCGATAAAGATGGAAAAGCATCTAATTTTTTTGGGTTGATTCAAGGTCTCGCATGGCATATCAATGTTATAGTGATAAAATCACATTTGATATAACCTATTGGACAAAAAATTATAATATGTTGTTCATCTTCGCGTGAAACCCGCAAGCGTACGAGATTGTTGTACAAGTAATAAAAATATATAATGTCTAATTTGTAGTTTAATAGTTTTTATCAAATTCGAAGTATAATGAAATCAAAAAGAGTTGTAATTTATTATTTATACTAATTCTACTCTAAGAAAGCAAATAAATATAATGTTTTATCTATATGAATACTTGTATTAGATTCATGTATTCCCCTATTTCCATCTATTTCAATTTTCAATAATTATTCTATTCAATTCATGCATTTTTTACAATCGATAAAGCTAATATGTTAAATATTATTTTTCCAAGATATACCAACCTATTACTAACACGAAACGATCATATTCCTAGTCCGAATTCATATGAAAGTCATGCATTTTGTTTAGATTATCAATAAATTGCATGTGTGGTAGAGATTATTCATAATTCTAACTACACATGTCGATTTTATAGCATTCTAAACTTATTGTAAGTATTCATACACTACAACAAGTAACTAACTATTTAATTGGTGATCAAGCAAAAAGTGGTGTAATGGGTATATAAAATCAATCAAATAATAACACAAAAATCCTAAATTGACATATTGAATTAAAATAAATGAAAATAGGGTTCAAACATTCATCAAATATAATGAAAAACTAGCCTAACATATTTAAAATTAAATTATAATGGAAAAATTGGAAAATCATCACCCGAAAAGAAGAAATAATAAAGAATTAGGAATTTTCCACGTTCTTGATGTGAATCTTGAATCCGGATGAAGAATCTTCAATATCCTATGCAATTCGCCTTGATTTCACATTGTTAGCCATGTTTTTCGCCTCCAAAATATGTATAATATAGAAAGTTTTAGGTCTAGGGAGGTCCTCCATATGTATTTTGCTGTTCTCTATTTGTAGGAATCAAAAATTGGTTGAAAATCACGTCCAAATTGGTTTCCAAAAGAGTTCTAATCGAATAAGGAAAGTTGTCTTCTCGCGCGGATTTTTTTTGTCTCTGCACAGCAGTCAGTATTTTGGCCATAATATTCTCTCCCAATATCTGATTGATACGATTCAAAATGCGTTGGAAAGATAACTCAAATTTCTATAACTTTTATAGAAATAGAATTTTTCCAATTCGGACGTTTATTGTGCCAAATATGGGTCTCAATCTTCAGATAAAAATCTAGAATATATCTTGTGCGATTGAAAATTGACTTTGATCATATTTCATTCATTTTTGAATTCTAGTTCATTTCATTTGTTATCCTAGCAATCTTCTTGAAGTCCATCAACTATTGATTACTTGCAAGTTGTCCTGGAACTTTGAATTTTGCCATTTTTGCATTCTTTTTTCCAATTATTCATCAAACATCGAGTTTTACCTACAACATGCAATATAACATAATTTAGGTCATATTTTGCCAAACGAACAATAATCCTATCGTTTCAAGCCCCGAATAAGTGTAGAAAATACACTTATCAGATCATTCCATTTACTGATGTGTACCATAATTCTCAATCCATACAATTTGGTTATGCATTATTACAAGACGAAACACAATCCTTTTTGTATCATAATTGACCAACATCCAATTATGAAGGCGACTATTGCTAAGATTCTTCCTTACACGCATCATTGTTTGTCTTTGGCACATCATGAAAAAGTTTGATGAAAAACTATCAAAAATATATTACAAGAAGTTAAATTTCAAGAAAGATATGAAAAATTGCATTTGCTATGCATATATATAAAGTGAAAATTTTTGAGAAAAAAAAATGGAGGGAAATGGTTTATAAAGTAACAAAGGGCTTCGAGACTTATACGTGAAAGTTGGGTTACATTGTATAATCGTGGATTATTTTTCGGGGACACGAATACTAACAGCCGTAGTGAAGGAATTAACTCATTTTTTTTTATAGTTTTGTTATTTCTCGAAATAACCTTCATGATTTTGTTTTCAAATAAGATCTAGTTTTAGCTTCAATTCTGAAAAGATAAAATGATGGGGACTTTGAATTAGAACATAAGTAATTTATTGTAAATGATGATACAAGCATGCCTTGAAAGTAGAGACTAGGAATATTTTTTAGAAGTTCAAAGAAGAATGGAAGAAAGTCAAGGATTATAAGATTGAAGATGTGAATTATGATTTGTGGAACTTACATATAAAACATAGAGAAAGCGCATTTGATAAGTTTCAAGTAAATTTTAATTTGCAAAATCATGATTGAAAATGTGAATTAGTTGTGTCAATGGGCCGAGCAGAGTACTAACCACGAGCTCGACTTGTGGCTCGTACTAGTCGAGCTCGTGGCTCATCTGAGAAAAGCCGAGCCTATACTCAGCTTGTGTTTCACTTGAGCTCATAGGTTATCAGGTTGAGCCATGAGCCCCTTAATTATTTTATTTTATTTTATTTATTTTATGTTTTTTGTTCTTTTATTTTTTTAAAAAAGTGAAAAACTCTCCTCTTTTTCTACGAACTTTTTTTAGTAGGCGGAGTTAAAATTATATACAAATAACTTGTTACGTACACATTTTTTTTAAAATCAATTTTTTTTTTTTTTTTTTTTTAATCAAGCATTCGAAAATGAAGAACCCATCTCAAGTTTCCAAATATCGGCAATGAAACTTGATGCCAAATACACTTCATGTGTTTGGCTTCATACTTTATTGACGATACCTGAAACTTGAAGAAATTGATTCTTATTGTCGGATGATTTAGTCAAAAATTGTCATGTGAGTCGNNNTTTTTTTTTTTTTTTTTTTTAAATCAAGCATTCGAAAATGAAGAACCCATCTCAAGTTTCCAAATATCGGCAATGAAACTTGATGCCAAATACACTTCATGTGTTTGGCTTCATACTTTATTGACGATACCTGAAACTTGAAGAAATTGATTCTTATTGTCGGATGATTTAGTCAAAAATTGTCATGTGAGTCGTTTTCTTATGAGGTGTGTGCACACCCGCTTCTTTTTCCATACAACCAACTTGATTGTATGGAGAATGAAGCATGTGAGTCCATACCTTGTAAGAAAACGACCCGAAGAACAAAAAATCTTGACAATCAAGATGTTTGACAATTGAGATGTCAAAAATTGAAATTAGATTTGAAATGTATGTATTAATTTTTTTTTTAAAAACCCTTCTCCTTTTTATCCGAGCTTAAGATTGGCTAATTTCGAGTAGGCGGAACTAAAATTGTACTTAAACAACGTGTTATGTGTATACTTCTTTTTTTTTTTTTTTTAAATCAAGTATCCAAAAAAGAACCCATTTTCTCAAGTTCCAGTCTAGGTATCATCAGTGTTTGGCAGCACGCTTCATTGACGATACCTCGATTGGAACTTGAGAAAATAGATTCTTCATTTTCGGATGCTTGATTTAAAAAAAAAAGGAATTCATTTATGCATTTTCTCATGTTCTTCATGGTATTGTCAATTAAATGTCTGTCAAACACATAAACCAAATACACTTCATGTGTATCTTTCCTTGTTTGATCACTATTATTTTTAAAATGAATAATGTTATTTATCATTATGATGATGTAATATCAATGATGTGACATCCGTGTGAAATAATGTGATTGGACAATTCAATTTTTATGAGAGATGAGAGAAATAGAGAAATGTGAGGGATAATTGGTCATAACATCACCGATGTTCCATCATCGTGATTATAATAGCATTACTCTTTCAAAATACATTGTTCTATCTTATTTTAAATTACACATTTTTTAATAAAATAATATACACATACATTTAAAATATTTTTCATTTTTTAACCATACATTTTCTATCAAAATGTAATTTCAAAAATGCAATTTGAGCCAAAAAAAAAAAAGGTAAGGGACTCTCATTGACACCTCTACGTTTGACAACGAAGTTTTCGTGTTTCTTTTTGTCATACTTTTTAGGAGGCTCTGTGCTTTTTCATAAGCACGATTTTTAGTCTCCTATAGCTAAAAGTGAGTGAGTTATGCTATACGTACCCGCCACTTATCAATTCGGTAAAACATTAGGTAAAAAATTAGGTACAAATAGAATTTTTCAAAGTGAGTTTATGAACCCTTGACCTATTTATAAATGTGAATATGAGTTTCCAATACCAGCAACCGTCGTACAACTTTTTTACGTGACTTAAAGTCATCAAATCACTTTAAGTCGTTATAATTTAACGTTCGCATCGATTTGTGTTGAATTAAAATTCACATATTTAAATAATTTTGGGATCGAAAGCGATGAATGGTTCCTACCATAGTCTTAATTTGTTAAAACTAAAATTGAATTATAATTAAATTTTAATTTGAAGAGTGAAGCTTGAATTAACCCCCCAATAGATTTTAGAATAATGTCATTTATCATCATAATGATGGAATATTGGTAATGAGACAACTCATTTTCCATCTCATCTCTCTCTTCTCACTCTCGTAAAAATTGAACTGTTCAATCTCATTATTCCACATAAACTATCATATCACAGGTATTTCATCATTACGATGATAAATAGCATTACTCCAGAATATATGCTATAAGAATTTAAAATAAGTCATGATAAGTAGGGAAAGGTGGAATATTATTTATAAATAGATTGCCTTTAAAAAAAAAAAATTACATTCTAATTCTCAAATTGGATCACGATAGATGGTTCTTATTCTTTATATGCATTTTACTTGATTTTCATTAGAATGTAAACTAGGCTTAACGGTATTAAAGAAAAGAAAAATCCTCATTTTCAATCCGTTCTCTCATTTAATAATATTTTTATTTTTGTTACAAAAATGTAAAAATATAACATAGAGTAAAAGATCACAAATAAGAGTTTAGTGATCATATTCCTCTTCCCCTCTCAATTTTCCAATAAGTGGGACATTATACCATCTCTAATCAGTATTAACTTTTCAGCCATTCATTATTAGTTAATTCAATCTTGTGTACACATCTATTGTCATGGAAAGAAAGTAATTTACATTTTAAAAATTAAGTAAAAATTTATCTATAAGTAATACGTAATTTTAAGCTTTGAAAATACACACAAGAGAAAATTAAAAACAATGTAACGATTCTATATACACACGTAATATGATTATATTTATTAAAAGTATGAAATCTTGGTCTTCGATGGAATCTCACCGACTCTAATCCCCTCTCTTGCTCAAACATTTAAAATCATGATTTAAATAGTTGAGAATTCTTCGATGTATATAACTTGAGTAATACTATTTATTTTCATTGAAATTGAGTATCAGTCTATGTATTACATAACATTAAATTATAAATTCATGTAACATCTATTTGGTGTCCATTATTTTGAAACTCTTTTTACAACATGATCATTTTCAATCACACAATAAGACATTCTGTACGTAAATCGAAATTTTTTTTCTACTTTTAAATTATACACTCTTCTAAAAGTATTGTTCTCAACTCTTTTATTTATTTTTATTTTTTTGAAATAATGGACACCAAACATAAGTTTAAATCCAAAGTCATATCACTCGTACAATTAAACCTATGAGTGTTGTCACCTAAACTCATTTTCAAAGTTGAATAGCATTACTAGTATAATTTTGACTTTTGAGCTATGACAATATAGACAAAAAGACGAAAGAAAGCAATGGCATCTATGCCATTCTCATCCCCTTAAAAGGTAAAGGAGCAACTCGAATCGAATCTTCGCTTCAAACATCAAATCTTCAACGGACAAGATTCCATACGATAATACACAACACCACCAATCAACGGTTGATATTACATACACTCCCCCCCACTCAAAAAATTTGAACCAAGATTTGATTTTCAGTTCCAGGAATTCCCAAAGCTGAAACAGCGAATCCACAGAGAGAAATGGCATCCCAATCTTCGTCTTCAGAGAAGGGAAAGGAAAAGGACAATGGGAAACCTGTGGAGGAAGTAAAAGAGAAGGTGAAAAAAGAAGCGTTGGGGTGGATGGAGTGGCTGAGGGGGTGGATGTATTTAATCTATGAGATGCTGTTCCAGAGGATTTCAGCAAGCCATTTGCAGAACCCAATGCCTCTTCCTCCCATTGATGAACTCACCTGCATCGTCACAGGCTCCACTTCCGGCATCGGCAAAGAAATTGCCCGGTCCGTATACTGTATTTTTTTTAGTATTTTTCTTAGTATTGTTTTGAATTTTGCATCGGGTTCTTAATTTGGGGATTTATTAATTGGATTCATGTAGATTGCATTCATAGATATTTACACTTTACCATCTGATTATCAAAATAAGAGGTGCTTCGTGATATCTAATCAATTTCGTAATTTTGAAGTTTTATTTGGTTAAATTAATTAGTATTGTTCCATTTTTTATTTTGCATTTGGGTTCTTGATTTTGTGAGAGATTAAACTGTACCATTTCATAATCAAAATACAAGTGCTTGCCGATATGAAATATGATATTGCGGAGTAATTTAATAACTTCAAAATTAATATCATAACCAGCTGCATTGTTTAAATTAATATTCTTATTGGTTATTCAATTAGCACAACACAAACTGGGGTGATGGTTTAATTTCAATAGAATTGTGCCATTAAATCATCAATTGCAGCTTTGCCATAGTTTAACTGTGAGTAGAATTTGTTGAGGGTAATATCCCTTCCATATTGTTTAAATACGAAAATAATGATCACATATATTTGTATAACAACCTTTTAGCATGTTTGGCCTTTTAAGATGGAATCTGAAGACTTGATAGAATTCTAATAAGTAGGAACATTTACAGTTACGTTTTAGTGTCTTAAATTTTGTATTGTCTCTGTGTTATATAGTAATAATGCAAAACTCTCAGTGCTATTAATTTATAAATGTGTTAACTTTTCCATAGTTCAAATTTTGGTGCAAATAAGGAAGACCAGTGTTCTTTTATTTTCTTTTCTCAAGTACATTTTTGTTTTCATCATTTAACAGGCAATTGGCAGAATCAGGGGCACATGTCATTATGGCTGTCAGAAATCCAAAGGCAGCCAACGATTTGATAAAGAAGTGGCAGGAGGAATGGTCGGGAAGGGGCCTTCCTCTTAATATTGAGGTAGAATATAGGAATGCTGAGCATATGCTTCGATGAAAAAGAAGTTCTAATGTGTTTAAGAACATAACAGGAACACTAAGATTTCCTTTCATGGGATACAAGTCGTGTTTGAATGTTATTAGATTGACAACATTTAATATCACCAATGTTCTGTAATTTTACTATTACTTTTGATTTTAAGATTAGTCAGAAAGTTGACTTCTAAAATTGTGACCTTTTATAGGTGATGGAACTAGATCTTCTCTCTCTGGATTCTGTAGTGAGATTTGCTGAAGCTTGGAATGCACGTGCAGGGCCTCTACATGTTCTCATTAACAATGCCGGAATATTTTCCATAGGAGGTATGTATGTGTAGTATCCAATTCCAATGCTACTCGTCTACGGTTATGCTCCTGATTGGTCAAGTTCAATAAATGAGCCCTTGTGTGACATTGATTTTTTGAGAAGTGATTTTGTGAAAAGTAATTCTTTTGGAGAATATGTGATTATAAAGTAGGGAAGTTATTGCTCCATATGTAAAATTATTTTATTTGGAAGAATGTATGGTTGAAATGAGTTTGAGGAAAAATGAGTTTTCAAAATCACTTTCAAATTAATCTTGAGGGGTTGTTCAATTGGTCAGGCCTTGAGTTTGCTTCTTAATGGTCACCAGTTCAAGTCCTCTCAGAAGCACTGAGGTAAGTACCCGGCCGTAAATTTCAGGACCCTGTGGGATTAGTCGAGGTGAGCGTAAGCTGGCTCAGACATCCACGGTTATTAAAAAAAAAAAAATCACTTTCAAACAAGGGCTAGGGTTCTATGTCCATGGACCATGGTTGTATTAATTTGTTGATTACTTTTACCCCTTACTTTATATGGTTATCAAGCATACTTCTGAAACCTATTAATTGCTTCAAAATAAATTAAGTCTTTTCATAAATTAGCATGGTTAAATATTTCTCTCAAGTCAGTTAAATTACCTTCAGTTGCATCTTAAGTAACAAAACACATGCGTGGTTTTCTTTTTTTCTTTTTCCGTGCCAACCAGTAGTCAATTCAATGTATTATCCCACAGGTAACTTTTGTGGTTGGATACTGTTGCCACTTACCACTTTTCAATTACATTTAATCCAAAAAACTTTGAGGATCCTAGCTTTTCTGTAACATAATGTTTTGAAAAAGTTTGACATGGTTGTACTTCCCATAAATGTCATTTGTGCGTTTCACTTGTCACCGAATTATGTTTTATATGCTCTTAGAGAACACTAAAATAGATATGAAAATAAGGTTTGATGAAATTGGAGGTTCACTTATCTATTTGATATCTCTTGCTAGACATAGTCTTGACCTATTGGTTTCTAATATAGAGAACAGAATAAAATATATATTTGCTTTCCGTTTGCATAGCGTGTTTATGAAAAGGGTGTCAAATTATTGGCCATCTTTTAAATGAACTCAAGTTTCTTGTAAAATTTGATTACCTTACTTTTTATATGGTCGTGCAAGTTAGTTTCTCGCCACATCTTTTTGAGATGGTGCGATTCACCATTGATGTGCCTGCCTGCCACATTAAGAGTGCTAAATTTTCTTTCCCTCGTGTCCCTACTTAATGAAAATCCTGTCACTTTAAGAGTGATATTTCAACAATTGGTTTGTTACTGAATATGGTAATGTCTGGAGAAAGTAGATTTTGTTTTTGCTAAATTTCACGTATTTTTGAGTGATCTGGCCAAATGAAATGTTTTATTGTGGTTGAAGTTCCTTTTAGTTCTTTACCAACTACTCATCCTGATTCTGATCTGTTGTCATTTAGGGAATCATTTTCATAGCTTTATTTCATTTGTCATAGGTTTTCCCCCTCAAACTTCTATGCTACTTATTACAGAAAATTAATCTGCTTGTTAAGTGGTATAAAGCTGCTTCTTGCAGTTTCTTTGCCAACTTTTCTTTGGTTTAATAGCTCATTATGCATTGTACTCAATGCCTTAACAAACAAAAGTCTGCTCTACCTGTTGTTCAATTTATAATATGGACATTCTTCTTGAAACTTACTTAACTGGTTATCCAAATTTATTCCTTGCAAAGTGATTTGTTTGATAGAGGTATCTGTTTCCCCAACCATTTCTAAGTTTATTTCATCTTCTTCTGCTTCTCTTCTTACTTTGAATTATATAAGATAAATATCATGCATTATAGTTGGACTTACACCTCTTTCCATTTTGTTTAGAACCACAAAAAATTTCAAAAGATGGAAATGAAGAACACATGCAAGTGAATCATCTAGCTCCGGCACTGCTTTCTATATTACTTTTGCCATCCCTCGTCAGAGGCTCCCCAAGCCGTATTATTAATGTGAACTCTATTGTAAGTTTCACGAGCATTGTGTTTTGTGTGTCTATGCTATTATACCTATTCAAAAGTTATTTAGCCTCTATTTAAGCCCCATTTTTGTAAGAAAATGTATTTAGGAATGATGATTTTTTTTTTTTGGAAATTGTGTGGTTAAAAATTAAGGAAAAGTTTTCGGTTTACATGTTCAATTATTTTATGGGAAAATGTGTGGTTGAAAATGAGTTTTGAAAAAATGGAGGCCAAACATAGGTTTAGTTTCATTGGCTGAAGTTCTTGAGTTTTTCTTATTCTATCATAATAGTAACTCTGGTGTAAAGAAATATTTCTGCTGTTTCCCCAAATGAAGGACCAATATATTTGATTACTGAGGCTGGGTACTTTCATGAACAATAGTTTCACTAAATTGTTGAGTTTACAAAGAATAAATGTGAAATTTATTTGCCTATGTTTTGTATTACTAGTGGATATTTATAATTGATGAGTATAATTGGCTGAACCTATAATGAGAATGATTCTAAAGTAAGCATTTCTGGAGGCACCATTTGATAGCAGTGATTGATAATTCGGGCAGAACATAAAGGGAACAGTTCTGCATCTCTTGTAGGTGGAAGCCTTTTTCCTTTCTTTGTTTGCTATGCAAGATAAAAATAGGGTGAATACAAACAATTTCCACATAGGCATCCTAAAATCTGGGAGTATTTTCTTTTCATTTTTTTTTTCCGGGTGTCCATGAAAAATACTTTCCTAACTAACAATTAAAACATCTTCTCCTCTTTCAACTCTTGTATAGACAAGATGATCATATGATATTGGGCAAAGGCTTTCCACCCTGTTTCTGCTTTTTGACAGAACTATTTATGCCCCCAGAAAAATTTTACTAGATTTTTGTCAGCCACAGTATCTCTTTCTCTCTAGTTTCCACAAAAACTAAATCATATGCAGTGAGATTTTGCAACAAACTTGTATTGCATAAAAAAATATTTTTCAATTTTCCTAACGTTTATCCTTCAAAAAAATTCAAAATTTTAAGGTAAATAAATCAATGTTATAAGTAAATAAATTTTGTCAAACTCTCTGATTAATTGCTTATTAGTTATTAACACCTTTAATATCTTTTGTTGATGTCCAAATCCAGCAGTTATTAGTCAACACGATGTGCTTTGGATGTTTACTATTCAAGCATCCTACATTTTTTTGTTGGCAACTTGAATCTAGATTAAATTGTAGCGATAATGTTTAGTTATTATCTTTGCTTCCTATCCACTCTTAAGCTGGGAGTAAATTGTCTATTTGTGTTTGTGTAGATGCATTATGTAGGATTTGTTGACACAGAAGATATTAACGTTGTATCTGGAAAAAGAAAGTACACCAGTTTGGTGGGATACTCGAGCAGTAAACTCGCACAGGTGCTCTCAAAAACTTGCTTTTAGTGTTTTAGTAGAAAATATAATGCTATTTGAAGATGAACATGCCAGATGGGTTCTTCAAATGAAAAGTAACTATCTATGTGTTATTGTATTGAATTGTTATAGGTATTTAAGACAATTAGTAATAATGAAGACTTGAAGAGAATGTAATGCATGGGATTGGAGGGGGTTGGACGAAATGGAGAAGTGCTGCAGGGATTCTATTAATTATTAAAAAGAAAAATATGCAAAATGTTACTATCACCAACTAGTTTTATGGTCTAGAGTGTTGTTCCTTTAGAGAACAAAATGCTTATCAAATGAATTTAATAAATTTGATGATATTAAGATGGATATTTGATCATATTCGAATGAATAAAATAAGTCATGAGGAACGATGCTAACAAAAGAAATAACTTTATTTCTCTCTCCACCCTTTCATGGTCTGTAATGTGACACAACTCAGAATGTGTTGATCTTGTATGTTGCACAGAGATGCTGCAAGAGTGCTAGGATTTAACTTCTTCAAGAAACTGGTTTTGTTTTAATTAGTTTTCTGAGGAGATGCGATGGATTAGTCATTGAAAATATAATTGATTTTGGAAAGGGCAAAAGGGGCGTGATCATGTTGAAAGGATGCTTTTATTTTTTTGGCGATCTGAACAAAGAGAAACAACAAGAACTTTGGATGAAAATAGTATGATTCTGAGTTAGGGGATCGGTTAAAGGTTTTAGCATCCCTGTATATCTGTAAGGATAAGGAGTTCTGGGGTGTCCATTCCTTTTTAATTGTCCTGAGTTGGAAAAATATACAGTTTTCTTGATTTAACTTAACTTTGATTGATTTAAGAGGAATAATTATTCTCTTAACAGTTTTACATATGTTTCTATATTTAATATCACGTTTCTTCTAAAAAATTCACTCTATAAGTGGAGGATGCACCGATTGAGGATAAATTAAGGGAAAAATGATAGCTTAGGTAGTTGGGACATATCTTACATAGACCTAACAATGTTCTCATTCATAAGAGTGAAATGGTTACAATGGATCATGATAGAAGAGGGGGAGTAGACAGATTAACGTGATGCATTGTGACTGCAAAATATTTGATTTCTTTGGACCTTGAGTTTTGGAAATAAGGCTTAGTTTGTTATTATCATTACAATATTTTCGCCATCCTAAGGAGCTGAGACATTGATGGATGGTTATTTTCTATGGTGTTAATCCATGTATATTCACTGCTTATTGCTAATTTGGAGAAACAATTTATCCATGTCATTGAACCACCAATTAACAAGCTTGTTCCTAGTAAAATTATTAAAGCTGACGAATTCCCTCATTTGGCCTTGTTCATCTCAAATGTCTGAGTCACTTGGCCTTGAAATGCTTGAACAATACTGTGATGACAGGTCAGATAATTAATCAGACAATTTCCCGCTTTTTGCATTAATCTCCTCAAATGTCTAGATAAAGTTTAGGTGCTTTGAACAGAATGGGATTTTTCCCATCGTTATATCAAATACAAGACACCAGACCAAACTAAGGTTTTTATATTTATACATGGTCAGTGTTCCCTTTTCTGTTTATTCCTAATAGTAATCTCGATCTACTTTAACTTTAGCTAAATTTTGTTTATTGTAAATAAGGATGCTCCAAGTGCAAAACAGAAACCCAATTTTCTTGAATCTTTTCTTCATTTTCTTCAATGTTTGATAATGCCTAAGCTAATTTCTGTGAGTAGACAATATGCTACAATTGCCTACTATTAACAGAGGAGGATAGTGAGTCATACATCTCATGCTTGTAAAAAAAATCTAGTTATCATTTTCATTATGCAATAGGAAGTGTAAATGATGAATCTTAATAGCTTTGCTGTTGTCAACTATGAGAGACAATTCTCTACAAACTGCCAATTATAATGGAGCACGTGACAGCAGAGATTTTGGAATGATGATAATGGTTGCAGAGGAAAGGGATATACAAGATCCCATTAGCCTTTCCCGCAACTGTGAACAAATGGATCTCAAAAGTTAGATAACACCTTTTAGCTATCCTGTTTTTAAAAATAAAAATGGTGAATGGGGGTAAACAAACAAGAACAGACAAGAGCCAATAAAAAATCCGCGAAACAAAAATTCACTACTCAAGCATAGCAACCAAACAGACCCCATTTTCCAAAAAATGAAGACAATTGAAACACTGTTGGACCTATAGCTATATTTAGTAGCTACTCTCTTTCAAGTACATGATATGTCTAAAAGTACTTTTGTGTTGGTTTAAGTGCAGTTGCACATAGGCATAGTACACAGGCCACATCTGGTTTTGTCTGCCTTTTAGAGAGATGCTCATTTGCCTTGAATTGTATGGCTTTTCCACGTTCAATGTTCTAATAACTGAATGTTGTATTGGGTTTAGTTTTTTGATGCATTGTCATTATTTTCAATGAACTCTTGCTGTGGTTCTCTGTTGCTTGTTTTATTTGTGTTAATGTTCTCGAACTATGTAAATTCAGGTCATGTTCAGCAGTGTTCTTCATAAACGGCTGCCAGCTGAAGCTGGCATAAGTGTAGTATGTGTTTCTCCTGGAATTGTCCAAACCAATGTCGTAAGTTTCTGAATGCCTAGCTTTTTGTCTGAGTCAATGATATCATTATGTCTGTAAAACAATACTAGGTTTCAATTATTACTTCTGATGGGATCATATATTTTTCTTAAAATTAGGATAACGTTTTTATTAAATGCAGGCCAGGGATCTTCCGAAGATAGTTCAAGCTGGTTATCGTTTAATACCCTATTTTATATTCAGTGCTGAAGAAGGTATGTTCTCAAATTTTAGTATGTTTTCTTGTCACTTCATTGTTGGAGATTTATTTTTAATTTAAATCTCTAGAAATTGTTTTGATACATAAGAGTTTTTAGTTTCTTTTGCTCTGAAATCTTTCTCCAGTTAAAAGCTTGCGTCAAAGCATCAGAAAAATCCTAAAGTTGTCTGCAAAATAAAGTGAAACACAATCCTGTTGTTCCCTTTGGCACCTGCCACTACCACTTACGAAGTTCTTGGCTGCCATAATCGTTCCTCGTTGAGAATTAATTTACTGATGGAAAATTTCATTTCTTCTGCTCCGTATCCATTGAAACATTGAGAGGAAGTTGCCGAAAACCAAAATTTTCGTGCACTGGATAGAGTGCTGAGTAAATCGCTCCAGATTAGACAAAATATTCATCCTCAAAAATTGGATCAGGGTCAATCTGACTGCCTATATTTTGGAGCCAGCTCCATTCTCCATCACATATTCAGAACTAATGGAAGCGAGTACTGTTATTTAGCATTATTGTTGTTTTAACATCAGTCTAGGTGATAGCACTAGCGTTAAATTAGCACTAATGGAACCGAGTAATGTTATTTAGCATAACTATTGTTTTAACATTAGTCTAGGTGACAGCACTAGCGGCATTAAATTACAGGTTCAATTAAATATAAGGAATTATAATCCATTTAATAGGACCTATGATACATTGACATTTAAACTGGTGTTTAATACCACTGGTTCTAGATAGCATTATTCAATAGAAGTTGGCATGTTCCCATTTAGAATAGAAGAAATATTGAAGCATGAGAGAGACTTTGATCTTAAACGAAATTTTTTATTTAAGATTTAATTTTATGAAAAATAAGTTTTCTGTCGAACTTAGTCTGAATTAACTACTTTTGTAATCTGGGCTATTGCAGGTTCTAGAAGTACACTTTTCGCAGCCACAGATCCTCAAGTTCCTGAATATTGTGAGATGTTAAAAGCAGACGAATGGCCAGTCTGTGCCTTCATTTCTCAAGATTGTCGTCCCACAAATCCTTCTGAAGAATCACATAATGTTGAAACATCATATAAAGTGTGGGAAAAGACACTCGAAATTGTGGGACTTCCCTCAGATGCTGTAGAGAGACTTATAGAAGGCGAAGAAGTTAATTGCAAATACGGAGCATCCCACTAGTTTTACTTCAGCATTGAAGTTATGGTAATTTTATTTTATTTTTTTTAAAATTTTAAATCATGCTGGATGCATGTTTACAAATCAATGTTGTTAAAAGTTAAAAACTGGGAAATTGGTAGTGTTAAAAATCAGATTTCCACACGTTATAGTGACTAAAATTACCAAAATTTCTGCCTCCAGTTATCAATTATTTGGGGGAAAAGAAGCATCAATGTGAAAGTGTTCAATATTTCAATTACATACTGTTACAAAAAAGTTCTCAACCACGAATTCCATTCTTCCCCACAAGACATAGGTTTGTCACTTTTATCAAATAATACACTTTCAATACTTTGAACTCGTAAAGTTTTTAGTTAATGAAGACAACCTTTGATTAAACTTTTTTTTTCCCGTCATCTCAACGCCAAATGCCTCAAGACCTCAAGATCCCATGATTTGAACCACTGTACTTTTTGCTAACTCAACTACTTATAGAATTGGTAAAGTTTCTTTTCTTAGAAAAAGGGTTATTGAAACTACCATTGATTAATTTTTTGTTATGCATTTAAATTTTGTTTGATGGATATTATTGAGAAAATAATGTATTTTAAATAGTGATATGATATGAAATATGTGATTAAAAAATAATGAAAAATTATTGATATGATTAATGATGAAAAATATTATTTTTTAAAATAATGTGTGGTTGAAAATGAGTTTTAAAAAAATGTATTTTGAAAAATTGTGTTCCAAACAGGGGTTTAGATAATATTCAAGAGATTCTTTAAAAGTGAAACATTCTCTATTTTTAAGAGTCAATCTTAAAAATTATGTTCAATGAACATTTCAAATTAATACTTTAAAATAGAGATTGAATTTAACTCTCTAAATTTAGAGAGTCAAACACACTTTATATAATTAAATGCATTTAAAATATTCATATTTTCAATACTTCATATATTGACCCAACGAAATAATATACGCGAGTAAAATAAAGGGAAATAATATAATAATTAGAAGGAAAGTTCATGAAAATAAAAGATAAAAAGAAATAATAAATAGATATTGAAAGTAGTAAAATTAATTGTTAAAGATAAAGAGGTTGTTGAAGTATTTAAAAAATTTCTTTAAATTAATAGAA
>CAIGRB010152384.1:17861-39598 GCA_903798255.1 Fraxinus quadrangulata | reverse complement strand
CTCTTCCTGTCCGACCTCCCCTGTTAATCAGGTCCACGTGGGCCGACTGTTTACATCCGAAATCGTGGCGTCCGCCGACGTGGCACTTCTGCCAGCATGACATCTTTTGGTACCTCAGATTTAGGACGAACCGGCAAGGGTGGTGACACCAACAACATTTGTTTGTAATTAAAGTATTAAAAATGTAAAAATTTATTTATTAACTAAGAAAAATTCCATCATAAATAAAATAAAAGTGAAAAATAGTTTTTTCCTGGGAGTAAGCTTACAAATGAAAAAAGATATCTAAAAAAAGCACAATTCAAAATATTATTTTCCACAATTTCTCTTTATAATGACTATCAAACAGATGCTAAAAGGCTAAAAATCAAAAAAGGAATCATTGGTGATATCAATAGTTTTTCTGATACAAACGATTGATATTTCTTAGAATTACCGATAATAATACCATTGACGATCATCGATGAAATTTCTTTTGCTATTCATTAATTTGCTCTATTTAATTATTTGTATTAGCATTTCATTTATCTTGGAGGGTCTTGGAAAATTTGATGCGCTTTTCTTCTTGTATTTGTCCCATTAGGAATTTTAGTGTCTTCTGTGACCTAATTTTTTTGGCCAGTTTTTGTTCCATTATATTATTGTTTGCCCTTCATCCCCAATCCCTCCTCTTGTTTATCTAATGTCAATATAAAGTTCAAGTCAAAGATATACATGGGTGAACATTTGTTCAATTAATGAATAATCTTCATCTACTTGACTACAAGTTTTATAATTACTGGTAATGCAGTTGTTGAATCAACCTTGTGTTTCTTGATTTCGATCCAGGGTTTGATTTTTTTTTTTTTCCTCGTTGTTATTGATAAGTTGACGTGAGTAATTAATCGACTCGTCATTCATCGTTCTGATGTTCATATTTGGTATCGGAATTTTTTTGTTTAATTTTTCTTAAGCCCATGATGGATGGAACGATGTGTGTGTGTGTGTGTTTGTTTTTTTCTTGTGTTTGTGTTTGTGTTTGTTGAATTTTTGTTACGTTAGTGGAAGTAGCCCTTTGTCCTAGTCATATTTTATGAAGTGCATTTAGAAATATTTTTTCAATAAACTCCTAAAATTTAATTAGTAAAAATTATTGCAAATCCTTCGACTTATGGTAGTTATTTTGAACCATTTAGATTTTCTCAAAATTTTCTAAAATTCTTATAGTTGACGGCATTATCAAGTAATTAGCATTTAGCCATTTATTGTTGAGAACCAAATTAAAAGTAAATTTGAATTTTGAGTTTTTATTGTTAGCATGCAAAAACTTCACTGTCCGATACTTCTACACGCAAATTTACCTACAAAAATTATGTTTGTAAATAAAACAATAGAAATAAAATTAAATTAAATATTACTGAGGGAAAATATATTGGTAATAAAATAATAATTTTCTAGAAGTAATTTATAATTACCGAAAGAGTTTTAACACCGGTGATAGTTTCAAAACTATCTTAATAAATTTACCGGCAAAACTTGTCTATAATTAAAGTAATAAAAACATAAAATTAAGTACTGACCACGATTTTTTTTTCAAGAACAAAATAACATGTTAGAAAATAGCTTTTAAATAAAAAATACACCCGAAATATTTCGTTAGTTACTTTTTTGAAAATTTAGAAATTTTAAGATGGAACGATGCATGCGTGACATTAATAATTTTTCCGTCGACGACATTCTTGTGGATGATAGTCTATTTGTTGATAAATTTGTTCTATCGACTGTTAGAATTACAAACAACACTACTATTGATGCTCATTGATGAGATTTCTGTTTGTGACGATTTGCTTACAATTATCGATTTTATTAATAAAATATTAATGATAGTTGAATTTCAATCGGTGATCGTTTGCCCCACAAAATTAATTTTATTATTTTCTAGAAAAGATTCCCTAACAAAATGCGCCTCAGATTACTTGAGCACGTTTTTCTCTGTCATTCCAATTAATTGAAATTAGAGTTAAATCATTTGTACATTGATTTTGTACACTTTTATTGACATTATATAATGTGTAAAAAATTTGGTTATTAATTTGAATAAGTGTTATTTAAATTAGCAGCCAGATAACCTGTCACATTACAAATATGGGTGGGCATGGGTTAGGTTGTGTCGATTTTGCTGGGTTCGATCGGGTTTTGCCCACCCCTAATCACAAAATGTTAACCAAGGTGTCGAACAAGATGTACATGTAGCATAATTGTTGAAATTATGAGTTTACGAATGAAAATGATTACGTAACCAGGGGCGGACCCAGCACTCTGTGAGTCCCCGTGGCCGTCTGTGCTGGATTCGTCGGGAACACATTTTTTTTTGTTGACAGCAGATAAAGTTTTAGATTATATATCTAATAATTCATTTTATTCTCAAACATTGTTTGTAGCATAATTGGTTTGAGGTTATATATATCAATTTGAGGTCTAGGGATCGAATCCTTTCAAACCATTTATTGTATAGTTTTACTAATTCTACAATTTTTAACAAAACTAATATAATAGGGAGGGAATTCGAAGCTGTGATCCCTTTTAAAATTATCAAATACTTGATCATTATGGCACTTGTCGAATTTTGAAACTAAATCTAACATAATAATATATATTCCATTTTAGTTGTTTTAATGCAATTGTAAGGATTTAAACATATGCTCTTCCTTTGATTTATAAGAAACACAACCACTATATCATTTATTGAACATTGACTATATGTATAATAAAATTATATATGTTTAGNATTCACCATAATTTCATCACGGTACAACATATTTTCTAAAATAAATTGTTTATTTTAAAAGTAGCTTCAATATTACTCTCAAAATAGTAAACTTTTTAATTTATTAAAAAACATTTCTAAAATAAAAAATTACTTAAAAGTAACTGTGACACTTACAAGCTCAACAAACGTAATCAGCACTCATATTGGATACCAACTAGGGAAAAATATATTAAAAAAAGTTGATTCTCAAAAAGTTAATTTTCACTTAAAAAGATTCTCAATCAAGTTTCACCATCTTATTACAAGAATCCAATGCTAATAGTAAAACATGGAATATTCGTGTTAAATTTAACAAACAATGGCAAATAAAAGAGGGTGTATGCCACATTAGACGGGAGAGATAAAATAGAAGGAAAAAAAGATAAAGAAATAAAAGAAAGATTCATATACCAAGTTAATTGGGAAAGAGAACTTGCGATTGAATTCAACAATTGTCGCATGTCGATCGGCCATCTCCGTTCAACATGAGCACGAACTCGAGTTTGGGTTCAATAGAAGAATTTTTTAGGAGATTTTGTTTAAACTATAAATTCACTTGTGCCAAATGGGAAATGTGTCCCTTCATATAGAATTCGTGTCTATTTAATCTGATTATAGGTCCTTCGATTCGTGGCCCAAATCATGTATCCCTTGATTATGATCAAATTACATAAGTTAATGTTTCCGTTGATGCTAAAAACTGTCGTAATACTTTTGAATCAACTAACAAGAATTTACGAGGAAAACTAATGGTTTCTTAAAATAAACGAGATATGAGTTTAAGTACGAGCTAAATGTATGATTTTTATTTGCTCTCTCTCAAAGTTGTCTATTTATAGGAGGGAAATGCCCCCTTTATAGGAAGAGTTTTCCCCAAATCACAATAATCACTTCATACTACATTATTTTTCTTTGGGTGTATGTTCTTCAAGACGTTAAGGTTACTATGATGGGTGAAAATGAGCGACACTTGCAGTTCAATGATGACCTAATAGGTTTAATCATTAATCTTTGATCCTTGGTTCTCATATTAAAGACTATGATTGATCCTCAGAGACGGCACTGAGAAAGGACGAAGTTGGCGATGGCACCACTATCGGACAGCCTTCGGCCTAACAACTCTTTAACTCATTTAAAAATAAGAAGGACCAGTTTCAATTCCAAACTTAAATAATTTTACATTCTTCTTGATGGGTAAGAACAAGCATGCCATGTTGAACCTTTTAATTAGCTATTCACAATTTGGGTATTGAATCCTTAAATTAGTCCCTTCGACTAAAGTTTAAGAAAAAGCTAGTAATGTTCTAATTAAGAACAGAATCCAGCTACAGAAGCAATTATTGTGACATAAATAATCTAAATTATTCAAAAGCAACGCCACACCCATTGAACGAAAATGAAAGCAAACACAAAGCTACTTTTACAACATTTTCTCATTTAATAAATAATTGAGAAAATCTAAAAAGGATTAATTGTAACCCACTAAATGACTTTAGGGTCACATTCGAAGAGTGTTTTGGAATAAACACACTATCCCGTATCACCGAGCACTTAAAGATAACACGAATTTGAAAATTATAATATAGGTATGATTAACTCTCAGTTCGAGAGCTACTTCTACTTATCGCTCTTTCCAAAATTTTACTGTAAGAAAGAAGATGACGAAAACAAATAGTTTCTAAACTCGTGTCTTTCTTTATTTTTCTCTATTCATCATGATAGAGACGCACTTCAATATCTTTTACATAGAAAGTATAATATATTAAGACGATATACTACATGTGCGAACTACACAATACCCTTATAACATTAAAATTTCGCTATCGACGACAAAGGTGAACAATTAAGGTGGGACAACGATAGTTTCCAAACTCGTGTCATTTTTTTTTTCTTTTCCCTACTCATCATAATAGAGGCTCGTCTTACTATCCTTTATACACGCAGAACAAAAAATATTAAAGCGGCTTAATACATATGCGAACTACGTACATAATACATCCTTATAACGTTAAAATTTCACTGTCGATGAAAAAGGTGAACAATAGAATTTAGGCATAGTCAACACAGGGAATTTATTTCTTTAATGCACATGCATGGGCTTTTCCAAGTCCCACAAACTCCTTGTATAAATATCAAGTCCTCCTCCTTTGTTTTGTGTCAAAAGAAGGAAAAAGAAATGGGTGCTCTTCGCTATCTTGCAAACTTGTGCACTGTTGAAAGCACCAGAAGCAAAAGGAGATCAATGCAGGTGTGTATGTAATATATGTATATATATCCATGTGCCAAATTTGAATTTTTTTTTTTTTCCCCCAATTTTCCGCTTATATATATGGGAGTTTAATTCTTCTTTCCTTTCTCAGACAGTCGAAATTAAAGTGAAAATGGACTGCGATGGATGTGAGAGAAGAGTGAAGAATGCTATTAAATACATGGAAGGTACACGTCCCATTACCCACATTTGATGGCCATTATTTTGAAAAAAATGATGTTTTGAACGGTGATTTTTTGGAGAACGTGTGATTGAAAAATATGAAAAAGTTTTGAATTTACGTGCAAAATATTTTACCGTGTAAATGTGTGATTGAAAATGAGTATGAGATTTAAAGAGCTATAAACTTTATTATGACATCATAGTGCATGGTTGTAGAATGTGTCGGGTTTGTTTCTCTAGCCTCGTGTGGAGGGAGTGTTATCGATAGTTCCAGCCCTCACGTTGGGGGAGAGTATTACCATGCTCCACATTTACAATTGAGATGCATACAGTACATAAGGTGGAGACAAACCTCACATTGTAACCCGATATTATAGTGATTAGTTATTTAGGCCTACCGGCGTGATCATTCTTCCAATTATCAACTATCGACCCATCCATAAGAAGCTAACAAGAAATATTTAGGTCAAGACTATAGGAATTGATAATCAATAGAATTATTTATTAGGGAGACCTCATATAATATAATAAATGAGAGGCGAGTTTATCTTAATCGATCTATCACGTCAATGTTGCTTACAAGATAAAAAATACATATGTACACACACTTGCTTATATATGAATGCTAAAATTTGCCAAATATTGAATTCCTCGCTTGTATACATACACAGATCGAGGAAGACAAGAAGTATATTTTAAAAATAAAAGTTGCATAAAGCTAGCATAGGAGTCCTCTTTCTCAAAAGGGATATCTAATCTTACTACACTTTTAGAATAATTAAATAAAAAAGATGAAAGCATTATGTCTTGTCCGTATGTACGTACGTAAAGGCATTCTGTATATGAATTATATCACTTTATCAAAAGGATTTTGACATATGCACTGACAGAAGTGTAGGTGACAGCAAATGATTGGATATGAAAGCTGACTGTATTTTAAATAGTTCAATAATATAATTTTATGTAACATTATGTCAGCTTTTCCGTCAATCTATCTGACATTGTAGCATGATTGAATATAGTAAAGCTGTACAATTCATATTAAAACATAACTGATTTTATTACAAATATCTATTTCATCAATTTCACGCTGTTATCGATGATTTAGGTGTGAAAACCGTGGAAATTAATCGGAAGCAAAGCCGTGTAACAGTTAATGGCTATGTCGACCCAAACAAAGTGTTAAGGAGAGTGAAGAATACAGGGAAAAGAGCTGAATTTTGGCCATATATCCCTCACAATGTTGTTCATTATTCTTATACATCTCAAGCTTATGATAAAAAGGCACCTCCTGGATTTGTGAAAAATCTTATGCAGGCACTTCCTTCTGCTAATACAACTGAGGAACGAATCTCGTATTTCTTTAGCGAGGATAATCCCAATGCTTGTTCTATCATGTGAAGATCGATGGCTGGGCCGAGGCTGATTACTCTCTCTCGATAATTGGTTCTTGAGAATAGATGTAATGTGCATGTTTGTTAGACGGCATTGGATAATCTTATTACAAGACGATATTATAACTCTTTTTTTTCGTATTTATTACTACTATCGAGTATTGTCTACGTGACATTGTGGACTGATGAATAAAAACATGTATCGGAGAATGGAGACAATAATTCAAACTAAATCCCGAGTAAAATATTTTGTTGTCGACCTCCTACAAATTTTTGGCTTAAATTTCTAATAACCTTTATGGCAACGTTCAAACAGATTTACAGAGACGATTCTGATCTTTTCAAGGTCTCTTTACCATTCTATTTTTCAGAAAAAAGCTATACTTAATATTGAGAATTAATGATATATGTATAGACAAGCTACGTCTATTTAACTATTCTTTTTTGTGCTCTATACTTTCAATGTCTTCATTTTGTATGTAAATTATTCTTTTATAACAATGTATTAGCATTATATATGAACTATTTTGAACCCCCCCCCCACCAAAGTCGTCTCCACCTAGTTGGGAAGGGGAGGAGGAGGAGGGGCTAGGACGGCACGGGTGGCAGAAGGGGATGGCTAGGACGGGTGTATCGTTGAAGGAAATCCACCTAAACTTTGTCAATCAGATAAATTCATATTTGGAAGATGTTGACAATAAATTCTTTTAAAATTGATTATTTATCCTTATGTTAAATGTGTTCCCAAAAAATTTTGCGATCGAGTAAATAGTTCTACGAAGGAATATCATTGAATATGGGTAAGTAGTGCTAATAAGGAGCATATTCGAAAAAAAAAAAAAGGGTCTTTCGAAATGTATTCGCTTTTCTTTTTTTAAGTATTTGACCGATTTGTAGGTATCTTATACGTGTCCAATCTTTAGCTAATGTAATAATCACAAAAATGCAAATCATTCTTTATAGAAAAAGTAGAGGCAAATAGTGGGGAGGCTGTCAAATCAGGCAAAAGTATAGCAATAGAAGGAAGGAAGATTCAGAATGAAGCCACCGGACCAGCTTGTGGCGGGAGAATTAGATTCTTGAGCAGCCCCCCGCCCCCCTATTTGTAGATGCATTCGATTTCATAATCAACATTTGACTGTGTATTCAATTCTGTAGAGGTAAAGCTAGGGCCGGATATGATCCAATCCGATCTGATCATATCCGATTCGATTCTCTTTAGAATTGAATTGAATTAGAATTTTCGGGTACTTCATAAATAAAATCGTCATGTCTAAATTTAATTATAAAATTGAACCGATTCGATTCCGTACCATAATTAATTTTTTAACGCTACATTAACTCTTATAAAATAACGTAATTCAATTTAAAAATATATAAATATCTTGTCTAATAAAGTTCATTCACCTATGTATACAAATAACCTTGACCAGAGTTTTCAATGAATATGACAGAAAAATGGTAAGATAAAGAGACACAACTGCTCAACTTCGATTATTTGATAAACAACAGAATGATTGAGAAAAACGTAGATCATTCAATTTTGATTCTTTGAAATTTGAATTACAGAGTTGGACTTAAGCTGAAAATAGAAAAATAATATTTTAAGCTCAGTTAATTAGCTGGCAAATGAAATAGAAAAAATATATTTTAGGGCTTGACAAACTTATTTAGAAAAAGTTAAAATAATTTGACTTATTTAATATAAAAAAATTAGGGATATTCGATTCTTCAATTCTTGGTCTAAAATCGAGAATCAAACCAAATTCGTCGGTTCTCGATTCTGATACCTGTTTAGATTATTAACTTAAAAAGAATCGAATCGAATCGAATCGAATCGTTTGATTCGGTTTAGTTCGAAAGTTTTATCCAACTGTAGGTAAATCTACAAAATATTACTCCTTGTTCCCACTAATAAATTACAAACTCCGATGATCCACACTTTAGGATCAAAAAAACAAAGGCGTCTCTTTCAACTTACGACATTTCTTCGAGGTCAAACTTCAATCTTAGGACGATTTTCAATTGAACCCAAAAGGACGGTTTTATTTTTTTTCAAAAGTTGCATCACACAGAAAAAGTATAGTACATTAACACGTACATATAGAAAAAACTGTAAAATTCGAGTGAGGCATACACCAGACCTCAATACTAGAACAAGAATGAGCACATACAACAAAGCATTAAAATCGTATCAGTGACAAAATTAGCCACCTTTGAACCAATTGATTTAAGCACTTAACTTCTTAAATAAGGCCACATGTTCATTATTCAAAAAACCCCTCATTTGTACGTGAGATTCTTTTTCTTTCTTCTTCTTCTTCTTCTTCTTTTTTTTTTTCCCAATTAAAGCCTTACACAGGCACAATTTTAGTTAATGGTGGTTGCGAGACTTGAATTCAAGACCGTCACTCTGATACTATGTTTACTAGGTAGAACGGTTTGAAAGAAAGTGACAACGAAAAGAAAAAGTGAGTTAGTGAGTCTTCTTGGGTCATAACTGGGGTTCGGCGTGTGCGAGATATACTACTATATCTTTAACAACCTGCAATTTTTTTCGATTTTGAAGTTTCCACATGAACTTGTGCTATTATTTATTTTTCAATCTTCTTGATTTTTTTGGATCCTGGTGTAAATTTGGAAAATGGTCTGTTATGCCTCCTCTAATGAGGCTCAAAACAACGGCCATGTGGTCATCCGTGCAGAAATCGAAATCAACATGGTATAGTTCCTAACATAGAGGAAACAAATTCAAATTCAGATTCATTACTATTATTCAGTATTCTAAAAGGTGCGCTTAGGCGGTGCCTTGGCGCGATGCGCAACGAAAATGCCAAGCCAAGCAGCTAAGCGCCTTATTTAGCAGTCAACAGCAGTCCTTGACCACTAATGCGTGCTTAGGCGCGTATTATTATAATTTTTTTTATTACAATCCTTTTAAGATAAAACTTAAGTGTTGATCGACATTTGAAACTTATCTTTTTGTTGGAAACTTTTGAAAAAATGTATAAAATTTCTATAAATCTGTTTTAGATGTTTGATAGATATTATTTTTAATTATTAAATGATTTTTTGATTGGTTAAAAATTAAAATAATATTAAAATAAAAAAACGTCTTTTTAAGCATATGTTTCACCTAAACTCGTCTAGTCCATAGCTTGGCCTCCAAGTATCTCCACACATTACGCTTTTTAGAACACTGCTATTATTAGGGGAATAATGTTGCAACTTGTAAGTGATGGTACATCACTAGCTTGAGTATATGCATTCGAAAGAGACAAAATAATCGAAAAATATACTCAAACATAAGATGAACACCAAAACCACTCAATAAGACATTTACTTCAGCACCCGTCCCTTTGTGCAATCCTTCTTTTTCTCCTCTTATTATCCATAGTTTCTGAACTCATGCTCACTCCCATTAACTATTCATGAACTGAAACAAAGCCAAAATAATGAAAATCAATGGTAACGTTTTCAAGCAGTTGCCAGGGACCTGCTCGAAGATTGTAATCAAGTATGGGATTAGGGCTGAACCATTAGAGATTGAAAGGCAGTTGAAGGATAAGAAAATTTATTTCCTAGTAGAATTGCCTGAGGTTAATGTGCCGGGAAGATCAAGATCCACATTGCATATGGGCGCGATGGAGTCGACAACTGTCTGTTTCTGTTGTGAGGTCTCCCGATACGGGCTGGGTATGTTTGGGTGAAGACGATGCACGAATTGAGAAGTTGATAGAAGAGAGCAAAGATGAAAAAGAAGTGGTTGATAAAATTATTGATCTTTGTTTGCAGAATTTGAGCAAAGAGATGAGAGATTTAGAAGATGTTTTATTGATCAATTGTAAAGCTTCAATAGTTCGCAATTTTTGGTCTTCCTTGTACTACTACATTAGACTATAATGTTTTTTCAACTTTTGACATGTCGAGCTGTTTGAGTGTTTGTTAAGCTTGATGGCTTTTACGTTTTGCAATTTAAAAGCCAACTGAGAAAACAAAGAGGGAAGAAAAATCAATAGCGTTTGGAATGGCTATGGACAGCCTGCCCGTCTCCTGACCCGCTAGGAATTTCTGGAATGCGGACATTGAGTTAGGGAGGCATCATCAAGCTTGTAAAAAAGTAGTGAAAAACATAACATTTTGGTTCTCAGTGATTATGACGGAGACGATGGTTTTATCCATGCCATCTCCAACAAAAATCACATTTTTCAAGGTTAGTCTTTTGATTGTTTTCGTTAATTTAATTTTCGTTGTTATTAATTACGTTATTTACAATTATTTGCATACAAAAACCCTTCAATTATTGTATGAAGTATAAAATATTGAATTACGTACTTTTTGTGTGATCGACCCTTATTTCCACTATTACATTAGTTTTAGAGATTAATGTATTACTTTTGGGTGCCTGCGACGGTACACACCACAAAGTAATTTATATAACATCTTCGAAAAAAGATTTTTACTTAAGTGAAAACAATTAAAAGTAATTGACACTAAAGAGTAAATTTCAAAATTGACCCGCTTTTTGGCAAAAAGTAACTTTATCAAACAAATCCTTATTTGTTCGGAAAAAAAAAGATATACAAGCTTGGGGAACATTAGACCTAACCTTCAAACAATGGAGATACAATATGAAAAAATTGCTCAGTCTAGAAGGCTAGGAGCTAACGAACCAAAAAAAAAGTTAATTATGTCGTTTGAGCTAATCATACTCCTTGTCATAATATGATATGCACAATATCTTGTTAGCTTATAAGCTCACTGTCACTCATAATCGTTGCCCTGGTCAAAGTTTTCAATGCATATCCATAACCCTTTTTTGTGAGTCTAATCCATCATTGAAATTGTATGTATCCAAAAGTATCACTGGCAAAACAAGGGTCCCAAGACAGAGAAATAAAACTATCAGCTCTGTAGCTTAGACAAATATACTTATCGAAATAATTAACCTCATGGAAATGAAAAAACAACCAGAGCAAATTATGAAGTATAAACACGTAAATTTACAGAGGTTCGCCCTTTTGTTTTCCCCTTGAGTGGCTTTCGTGCCGGTGAACCGCCAAATCTCTTGAAGTGCTGCCGTCAAGTTTTGTGCCACTCCATCGTCAAATAGCCACCGCTTTTCTTTCAACCCATTAAATCAATTAAATCAAACCGCTTTTATGTAATTTTAGGGGAAAAAAAAAAATCCAATTTTTAAAGTTGGGGGATCACGTGACCCCATGCCCTCTCCCCGTCAGCCCCTGAATGCGAGCCAAGATGGGGTGTAGAGGTGGAATTGGGCCGAGCATTGCCCCACGAGCTCGGTTAGTGCTCATCACGAGCCGAGCACGTGGCTCGTTACTCACGGGTCGAGCTCGGCTTAGCCCGTGAGCTCGTGGCTCATGGGCCAAGCTGAGCTTCGGACGAGCCTTTAAAGAAAACCTCGATTTGGACGAGCTCGTTGGCTTGACCACAAGCCGCTCTTCAAAAAAGGAGCATAGGCGAGCTAGCCTGCTCGACTTGTGACTCGTTTTTGACTAACCGAGCGATCAAGCCGACGAGCTGCTCGGCTCGATTGCCACCACTAATGGGGTGGGAGACACAAATTGACACATTCCCATTTATCTATTTACTTATTTTTATTGCAACAAAAAATAAGGGTCGGGATGAGATCATGTTCACCATCCTCACCTTCATTTCCTTGCAAAATGGTGAACTCCGCCTTATTTGAATGGGACATTTTGCCATTCCTTATATGGTATTTGTCGCACTAAAATATTGAACATAAAATTTTGTTTTTATATATTTGAATATGAATATTAACATGTATAAGGTAGGCGTAATTTGCCTGGTTGACAATGAGAATATGAATTAAGTATAAAATAATATTATATATCATCAAGAGTGATTATCATCAGTTCATGTGGCAATGAGCCATTTGATTCTCGGTCCAATGGGTTATAATGCATTATACTATAAATAAGCGATTCAATAAATTTATAATTCTTTCTACGAAATTAGAAAGTTGATACTCTTGAGAATAATATCATATTGTTTGTATTGAGTTTTGATTCCAAAATCTTATTTGTTGTTCTTGCTTTTTATATTTACACAACGGGGAATTTTTTCGTTTGAAGAAATAAAATTTTGAATCTAATTACGTGTTTTATTTTTAGACAAAATTGAATTGATCGTTTGAGCGTTTTGAACTTTAATACCATATCGTATTTGAATTTTTATTTTAAAAGATTCATTTTGTTAAGAATAATAGCACAATAAATTCTTTAAATTTCTATTTAATCAGGGATGTTTGACCAGGCTTAAAAACTTTATTTATAATAAATTTACTTATAAGTAAATAAGTAAGTTTAAAATAAATATGGTCCTTCTCCACGATTACTTTGAAACTCGTCGTCTCGTCCCAAATTTTTTATTTATATGTTTTCAATTTAAATCCTATTTAAAAATAAAATTATATCAAAAAATTAATTAACTAGAATGATGAATAAGAACTTCTTATAAATCCCACCCTACTTTCCAAAAAATTTCAATTTGATGGGATAGGAAGGGTTATATAGCAAAGTATCTATTAATCATAAGTAATTTGACAGTTCTAAGGTATAATAGATCGAGTCGACCTTTGCACGGACCAGTTTAGTTCACCCTACTAGCTCATTTTGGGTGAGTTGAGTCGAGCCGACTTACCAGTCGCTTGTCTCACCTCATTTTTTATTTTTAAGTTTCATTATGAAATTTTAATTTTTTGTCACATCGGGAGCATGCTGCAAGCCAATCATCAGCTCGCAGGAAAAATATCAGTTCAACTCATAGTCTCACACCACGACTCGACTCCGAGACAAGCTCAGCCAACTAGTCGATGAGTGGCTCGCCCTCTTGCACACGCATATACTAGGTGGATAATCAAGACAAAATAACGATGATGCAAAAAAGAATTGACTTGGTCCACATAGGATGCAACCTTATTCAGTGGTCAACTGCTACTGATGCTACATCTCTTGTACCAAAAATCAAGATGTGTGGATGAGTAAGTTATACGAGTAAGTGGACTTGACCCACTTATTGACTTGAGGGGTTGGATATGAGTGGTGGTGCGATGTTTCCTTGTCGCCGGAGTTTGATGTAGGATGATGGTGGTTTGCTGGGGTCGGTGGTGATGGTGATTTTTGGTGATTGTATGAAAGGGTATAATGGTCATTCACATTTTTTCTGCAAAATTTTGAAAACCGAACATTTTTTAAATATCATACGTCACTTTTTATCTATACATTTAGTAAGATTTCCAAAGTGTTGGCAATTAAAATGCGGCTTCGTGATCTTATCCCAAGTTTTGCTTTCGAAAGACACAAATGCGAAAGATTGTAGGTTTTATTTTTAAAGTATATCTTAATTAATTAAGAGTGGTGAAAACTCAAAAACATCATCAAAGCACGGTTCATTGGAGAAGACATGAAGGGAACGGAACCTATTGAACATTTTCAGATAGGGTGAGTCGAAATAGAACCCCGAAAGTTCAATAAGATTATTGTGATCTTGTGTACAAAGTGGTGATGAAATTGAAACCTTCGAAAAGGGTCGACCCTACTCTAGCACACTTCAATTCCACCTTCCTCGATCCACTAAATCATCTCATCTTCGTAGTGTTAATGTCTTTTATCTCTATCGACTATCCATACGAGTCCATAACCAAACTCTCGCCATCTTTTTATTATATATACAACGTTGGTCGTGTTTTTACACTTGTTTCTACCTTCGGATATCATTATTATCATCAAAACTCAAAACAAACACATAAAATAAGCAGAAAAACTGACAGCAAATCATCTTTTGTGTCCATCACCTTAACATGGATGATGAGGTGAATCTGGCAGAAGATTCCCATTAGAATCATACAAAATTTTCCCAGAAAAATCCAAAGGACGACATTTCTCGCCTTTAATAATCGTTCTCTTCCAAACCACGTCGTCTTCATCACCAAAATCAATATCCTCTCGCCCTTCTTCGTCATCATCCTGCACTTTTCTCCAAGAAATCATCTTAGCCATCAAAAGAGCTTTACTGCTTAAGCCACTTTTCATTCTTTTAACTGCTCCGTTTTTCTCTCCCAATCGCACACTTCTTCGCCTTTCATTGTTTCTCACAGATTTGTGAGAACCGCACAGATAATTTTCAAGAAAAAACATGGAGAAAATCGAAACTAAGAGGATAAAGAAGATGAGTGGTGTAAGCAAAAAATAACGAGAGTTTATGCTTGTAGATATTGGCCTTGCCGAGACTGACTTGGAAAAGTAGACCACTATCAAGAAAAAGCCAAGAACCAAAAGAAAATTGACCAAGACAAAACGTGTTTTACCAGTTACATGTATTTAGACTCGACTAGTTGACTAATGGTGAGTTTGATTATTGACATGAAATTTGCATAGAAAGAAAATAAATTCTAAACAATTTAATTGTCTAAAATTTATTTGTATGAAAATTATTAATTAAATGTGTTTGATTGATTTAATTTTCAATATATAAAATATTATGCATATATATTTTTTTTATTGGTTGATAAATGAGAGGTAGAGAAAGAAAGTGAATTAACTTGAAAATAAAAATCACATCGCTCTAAAGAAAATATTTTATTTGTTTTCCAGGAAAATATGACTACGTGACAAAAAGTGAGAAAATATTTTCTACAAAAAAATTGTCAATCAAACAACACAAAAAATGAAATTAGGTGAGAAAAACACATTTTTCATAAAAAAAATTGACAATCAAACGCAACGCAAGTGTTTTATAATGTAGTGGCTACAGAGATGCATATAAAAATGCTTCCCACCAAGAAAAATACCACTTATTATTAACATTTTAGGGGTGTCATCATCACCACACACTCAAAGTTGAAAATCAATTCGCATTAACTATACCGTTCTAAACAATGCATTATTGATCTAGATGGTAGTGGGATCCACCTAGATTTGTCTCATAAATCACTGACACCTAAACTGATGTTAAACACTTGTGGTGTTAAATAGCATTACACCACAATCAATGGTGATCTTCTAAGGGTTCTAAGAAACGGACTTCTGATACAAGTTCCGGTCATAAAAAAGCAATACCATAGATGAAAAATGACCAAGGTGATCGTCATTCCCCCACCACCATCTACCCCGAACAAAAGAGAGAAAAGAAGTACATAAAAAAAATTGGAAGATTACGTAAATAACACTCTTGCGGGAGTCAAACATAACTGTTCAGATAGCAACTGGAAATAAACCTAGAACCTCAACAAAGCATACATCTTACAAGTCATTATTTAAGCCAATAAAACAAGATATAGAAGTGAACCGTCGTTACAATTGATAACATGCTTCTCAGTCGTACTACACTACTACCGAACTATAATATGGCACGGTACCAGGCGAAAAAGCAACGGAACCATCATTTTGGCTTTAGGAAGCGAGAGAGCCTGAATACAGAAGAGAATGATAATGAATACAACATATAATAACATCATGTGTTACAACATAAGATTGACTGCGTTAAGCTATTCATGCAACAAAGTGAAAAAGAATAAAATTATGAATTTTAGCCATTTTGAACGGAGAAAAATGAAAAAAAAAAAATCAAGAAATCAATAGTCATAAGGCAAAAAGAAAAAAGAAAAAACTCTGACAACTTCTCATCCCCTTGTTCTATATCAATAACATTCACCATGCCACATCCATCACTGTCATCAACCTTCAAATTTCATAATATTTCTTGAGTTCTTTTCTTTTTAGCTTGTCAAAAATAATTATAATAGAGAACAAAATCTCTGCCAATTGACCAGAATTCGATCAACATGTACTATTATATAATTTTCAAAAGTTGATTATCAATTTAACAACTGCAAAATAGTTCACATTTCAGAAACATTCTTTTACTCCTAGAATCCTTTTTCCTTTCCTTGATATGAACTAGAGGCACTAGTAGTGAGTGGTAACAAAAGAGGCACAGTTGCATTGCCTTATTTGCATAAAACCAAACACCAAAATAATGTCAGCGAGATTACCTAGCAGAAGGATAGTGGACTGAACTACTCATTGGCCACTGAAAAAGCAGGAGTCGGCTGCGTTGCAACAATAGCCAACCTGCATTTGGAGGAACACTTTCATCAAACAACTTCATCAAGACTCACGTGAACAGATAGTAGTTAAGATATACTCCTACACTTCACTTCTTAGAATATAAACAGAGGATCAATCGCTTGTTCTTTGATAATAACACCTCAAACAAATCAGTGACATCAACACAGCAATAGAGACTTTTTACGCTCACAATATTTCTTCGTTTCTCGTAGTTATGTAGCTCACGCGGTGAATTACTCAATTTTATGCTGTCAAATTACAGATAAAATTGTGAATTCAAATTTAAGTCCGAAATGAAATTATCGGACAAACAGCATAAATTCTTTGGCTTATTAACACAGGAGTAAATAATAAATTTCCGTAATACTTTGAAAACTTACAGTCATGTCACACACAAATCTACTTCTATTCTAAGACAGCTCCTTAAGGGTGTATCAACGTGTTGCAACGAAGTGGCAACCCAAATGTGGTGCTTTCATATGTTTAAAGATAAAATAAAATGTATAAAATGACTTGTAAATATCATTTCTGTTGTTCACGTCGCTCCTGGCAAACATAAAGAATTTTTAAGAGTTCAGCTCTGGGCTCCCTTGGTATTTAGTCCCAATTAATACGGCATCCTTAAAAGAACTCCAGTTACCAGCTATGTAAGTTCAGCTTCCGTACAAGCTAAGTCAAATATTCTCCCAAGTCACTCTGAAGCTAATTCTGGAGACTAATACAATATGGCTATATAAACTCATTTTCACTGTTAAAATCTAATACTTGCAACGTAAAAACCAACATATAGTAGCACCAAGAGCTGAAGCTTACACCCAATGATTGCAACCACAAGATAACAGCATTCGCGTTTGCAACAATATGTTAGATAGTATTCTAGTCATACTTACTGAGAATTAACTAGATTTTTCTTCTTGGCCTTCTTGTTTTTACGACTCTTCTTTTTCCCAGATGTTGAACTTGGCAACGACAGTTCCAAAGCTGATGGTACAAACACAATTGGAGGACCCGTTACCTCTAATAAAGGTCCAGGTCTAGGTTTTTTGAATTCATGGAGAGGGAGATGTGTTCCTTGAACAATAGATGGTTGTACCAATGTAGGATCAAGTGATGCAAAAGTGTTATTTCCCATGTCACCATTAACTTCAACTTCTTTTCTTTTATTCAATGAGGCTAGGTCCCCCCCTCGGTTCTCTCCAATAGGCATAGAACCAACATTATCATGGACCTTGGAAGAATCCTTGTGGCTTTCCAACGCATCAAACAACCTGAATTTAGACCTGACTATTTCAGACATAGTTGTCCCGGATTCAGAGCCTGAAAAAATCATAAAGCCATTATCATCCATGCATGCGCACATGTATAATTATACATTAAAAAGGAATCTTATACATCAAATTTTTGACTTCAAATGTTGAATAAGCACCTAAAATGGACAAAATAGCAGAACGTGCTGCAAATTTTTCAGCCTCTTTCTTGTTCGTTGCTGTATCTCCAGTGAATGTAACACCATTAAAAATCAATGAGGACACAAAAACAGGAAGCAGCCCCTGCAGCCCCTTTGGCTGAACTGTATCATAAGTAGGTCTCTCCATATTCATTTTGACAGCATACTCATTCATGATAGACTTGCAAAGGGACGTAGTCACCGTACCCTGTACAAATGTCAAAAGGAAAAAAGAAAGTGAAATGGGAGAAAATATGATTTTTCTCAACATCATTACGAAATGAGAATGGACCGTCGCAACAATCTGATACAAACAAAAAGAAGGTTCCCCTGCGTGCGCGAGTGTGTGTGTGTGTGAGAGAGAGAGAGAGAGAGAGACAGAGAGAGAGTGGGGTTTAAGTTTCATAATTGTTTCTTATCCAGTCATTCTTCAAGGAAGCACTTGAATGCACTCAGGGCTCAAAGAGGTTATAATACTACGGACAGCAGCAGTTTGCAGCCCATAGTGGGGAAAATAACAAGATTCATAGACTAAAATGGGATATAGTACACAAGGGATAGGTTTCTTGACTCACAGCATTAGCACATTTGAGTAACTACAAAGTGTTGCAATGTTTCCCATCATTAAAATAACAATGTAAACATGGTATTAATTTAAGGTACTTTTTTACAGCAATATAATCATATTAAGATCAATACAAATGTTATTAGTTTTTAGATAATATACCTTTTCATGAAAAATTCAAGGTTGTGGAGCATATAAGAAAAATAAATGATTTGGACTCGGAAGCTCGATGTTCTAACTCAATTACCCCCATTTTTTATTTCATCGATGTATTTCCATTCCAAGTAGCAATGTCAATTGAGATTATTAGAATGTCAATATTCAAAGGAAATTTAGTGCTCTAGTACAAATTTCAGTACTTGTTCTTACATAACATGTACTGATCATATGATTCAATCTCACTAAGAGTTGATTGAAACTTTAAATATGATTCAGCTGATTTTGAACCGTAAGTTAAAGCTACACTAAACTCACACGTAGATCGTTTTTTAACCATAATTAACATTACTTTGTTTCTATTCAATAGAGCAAAGATTTGATAAGAAAATCAAATATTTCATTTCACAATTTACCTAGCAGTGCTGTTCTCCAGCATTAAAGGTACATATACAAGAGATAGTTTGAAAATGGTGCTTTTGAGTTTGAGTTACTCAAAGCAAAAGGATTTAAGACAGCTAGATGTAACAAGAAATTCAAGCAGTTCTATACTGTATTATTTGTCTTGTATTTTGCATCCAGACAGAGAGATAAAAGCGCATTAAGAAAAACTAAAAAGCACAATATCTGCAATTCAATGAGAAATGACCAGCATTTTGAGGGCTAGCTTCAAATAAAACAGTATTCTACTCACCTTAATCTGTACTAGCTTCAGTTAATAAACAATTATTGAAACAGTCAATATGGAAAGCTGAGATCATAGTACTTAATTCAACAAACCTCACGTATAAATGAACTCCCCTCATCCTTTACTTTGCTAATAAGACCAGCCAATGCAAGCTTGGCAACTTCTTGTTCTGCCATCTTTTTAGACGGACATGTATCAGATGTAAAGCATGTTCCGTTCACCTTCACTTTTGATCTGAAACTGGGAGGATGTTCTGCTTCACAAAAAGTAATATACACTGGAAGTGGAATAGATGCTCTTTGTGTAAATTGTTGTAAGCGGCTCTTGTACGATACCTCTTCCGCAATACCTATACGATATAAGGCAAGTAGGAGTAATCAATTCATTTTAAGGAAAATGGCAAATTAAAAGTCACACAACTAACAATAAATTATTTTATTTACACAAGTTCTAAATGTTCAATCAATTTTGAAGAGTTAATATAAAGTTGAACATGAATAATAGAGGACGTTCAACAAACAAACAGAAATGCCCTGTGCGTGAGGAAATAAAACTTAAACTTCAAGGGGCGATACAATTAAGCAATTCATCCACTATGAAATTACAAAGAGAAAGACCCATCTATACATATGTTTCCATATCAGAGAAAATGGGAATTTGAAATTCTAAGAGGTCGAAACTGTGTATACAAAATTCACATGATACTTTCAAGTTAAACACAGGAATAAGAAGAAATTGGAGAGTTACTGTACTTCAATATTTTTGGCCGAATACCAAAAATATCACAAAATCCCTTTCTTCATCCAAATTTGTCAAAAAGGATTGTTGTATCTTATCAAAATAAGTTGATTTGCAATAATACACAACAAACATGCATTTTATATCACCCCACCCCCAAAAAATAAGAATAATAAATAAATAGATGTTGCAAAAATTTGTTCTAACAGGACTTTATGACATAAATTAAGGGGAGGGGGGAACCCCTATGAGTTTGATCAAGGGAAGAAAGATAATTGCTAGCTCAAACTTCGAGTCTTTCTTCAAAATAAACGAAAAAATTATGAAAATGGGCAAAAATTTAAAAAATCTAAATCAACGAAAAGAACCCAGTAAAAAAAGGAAATTTAATTTCTAAAGCAACAAAAAGAACCCAGTAAAATATGGAAATTAAATTTCTAACGAATCAAAAAGAGACTAAATTTCCAAAGCAACAAATAGAACCCAGTAAAAAAAGGAAATTTAAGCTAGTTCATTAAAAAAATGTTTCTACATATAATAAAGAGGTGAAAAGGAGGACTTTATGAGATAAATATAACAGGCAAAAAAAAAAAATACCCAGTAAAAAAAGGAAATTTAATTTCTAAAGCAACAAAAAGAACCCAGTAAAATATGGAAATTAAATTTCTAACGAATCAAAAAGAGACTAAATTTCCAAAGCAACAAATAGAACCCAGTAAAAAAAAGGAAATTTAAGCTAGTTCATTAAAAAAATGTTTCTACATATAATAAAGAGGTGAAAAGGAGGACTTTATGAGATAAATATAACAGGCAAAAAAAAAAAAACTTGATTTTGATTAAGGGAAAATGATAATGCCAGCTCAAATTTGAGTTTTTTCTTCAAGAAACAACTATGAACATGGGGGAAAAAACTGTTTTAACAAAAGAATTTCAATTTCTAAAGCATAAAAAAACCAGTAATCGAAAAGGATACCCGGAGGTGGAGCGCCCATGTTTGTTGACTGGTACTAATTTAACATTCAGAAATGATTGAACCGGCTGAAAATGGAGAAATGAATTTAGAATTAAGGGATGATTGAACCAGCTTCAATCAGCCCTTTACCTTCGTTATGCACACTGTACTGAACTCTCAAAATCTATAGAACTGTTATAAAAGTAAAATTGCAACAGAGGTCTCCAACTTTTATAAGAAATGCAAATTTACCTTCGTTATGCACACTGTACTGAACTCTCAAAATCTATAGAACTGTTATAAAAGTAAAATTGCAACAGAGGTCTCCAACTTTTATAAGAAATGCAAAATGACTTGTGCTCTGCATTTTGTCTAATTAACATTATAAAGGAAAAAATCATACATTTTTCTTGCATTTGTTTTCTTATTTCTCACCCAAAAATGTAAAAAGAAACTACTCCAA
>CAIGRB010152384.1:0-17516 GCA_903798255.1 Fraxinus quadrangulata | reverse complement strand
AAACGCATAAGAATTGCTCCTTACGAGTTACGAGTTACAATTTTAAATTTCTTTTTGGTTTTGAAATTGCCAATTGTTTAAGAAAATTGAATACGGATAATGAAATAATAAAGGTACGTGACTAGGGTCAATTGCACCACCTTTTTTTCGATCTCAACCCGAAATAATTGGGATAATTAAATGTGGTCACTTGATCAGGCTCATTATGGAAAACAAGAACTAGAAAAATATAAAGGGTTGAGCATGGAAAAAATAAAATAAAATCAAGTTGTTGTGTAACTCAACCAACAAACCGAATAAAGAAACATAAATTACGCGTCATGGTAAGTCGAGTTCCACAAACCGAATAAAAAAAAAATCTAATTTAAAAACGAAACACGCAAAAAATTGAATTTTTTAAATGATGAAATAGCTTAAATTTTACAAAAATATGTTAAAATTAAATTTCGCGTAATTGAGTAATCATTTCTCGTGAGATCAACCATCCGAACTCGTTTGTCCATTTTATTACTTTTATGAGAGTCGTGTGCTTGCGGTACATATTTTTTAACGAACAACAATTCGACGTCATTTTTATAAGTTTAGTAGCCAAAATTCAACCACTTCAAATTTCAATGAATAGTCTAAGACGTTTTTTCAAAATTCGGTGAACAATCAAAAACAATTTGTTAAGGGTGTGAATTGGCCCCACATATGCATTCTGTTAGTCACGTCACTACTTCCATTAACGATTTAAAGCATATGTTATGACAGTGAGTAACCTCTAACGTTTGAATAAGTTTAGTAGTCAAAACTTGACATCTTAAACTTCATTGAGCTATCGAAGATACATACATAAATTCAGTGATCATCGGGACAATCAACTCTTATTTGTTATCCTATGAGTATGTTTGTTTCCCATTTTTATGGTAAGAATACATTTTGAAATGGTAGATTAATTGAGAATGTGTGGTTAAAAAATAAAACCTTGTTTGATCCCCATTTTTTTTCAAAATATATTTTTATTTTACTCTCTTCTATTTTTAACTATATGTTCTTCAATAAAATAATATTATACACAATCTAAAAAAAATTCTTCATTTTTAATCATACATTTTTCATCAATCTACTATTTCAAAATGCATTTTACACAAAAAGTGACTCAAACAGACCTTAAGGAAAAAATTTAGATTTGCTTGTAATATTATTTTATTGAAATATGTGATTGAAAAAAGATAGAGAAAAATGTGTTTAAAAAAAAAAAAAAGGGTATCAAACTAGGGCTGCGTAAGAAATTTTTTTAAATGGCTAAATTATTTTTTTTGAAATGAATTGACTAACGAAATTAATGGAGAACATAAAATTACTCATTCCAGGGCAGCATTTGAATTAAATAATTAATTTATTTGAGGAAGAGTAACCGCAGTCTTGGTTAGTTAAGTAGCCAATACAGTTGGTTAATTCCAACGGCAGCGAGCCGATTTTCAGTTTCCCGCTGTATTCAACTCAACTGCATTACCAACCTATCTGTTTGATAAAATGCCTCAGTATAACTCGCATCCCATTCCTTTCTTCTCTTCTGCATTTCCACTCTCACTCGCCACACCGTTGGATCCTAATCTTCTTCTGCATCGCCGCTGGTCGCAAGAATGTCAACGCCAGTTGAAGACACAGAGAATAATCCTCTTTTGAAAGAATTCTATTTTCCGCCATATGATTCCATCAAGGCCAGCCACGTTCGCCCTGGGATCCGTTCCTTGCTCAGACAACTCGTGTGTGTTAAATTTTACTGATGTGTATTTAAATTATTTGATGAGGAATTATTGATATGTATTTATGATTTGATATGAAGAATTGTAGGAATGTGAATTGGAGGAACTGGAGAGGACTGTAGAGCCAACATGGTCGAAGCTTGTGGAGCCGCTGGTTAGGATAGAAGATAGGCTGTATGATGTATCCGCTGCTGTTTTCCATCTCACATATGTCAAATACCATATCGAGCTACTTGATGCCCTTAAAGAAGTTCTGGTACATATACACATATTGATACACGTACAAATGCACATATATTCTTCTTGAATTTTATAGTTTTAAGAACATTTTTGAGGTTGTTTTTGGTTTGAAGCCGGAAAGACTGGCATTTAAACTTAGGTTGAAACAGAGTAAGCCCATTTACAATGCGTTCAAAGCTATTAAAGAATCTCCAGATTGGGACACACTAAGTGATGCTCGAAAACGGATAATTGAATGTATGTATCACCAAACTTGTATTTGTTACGACACAGATTTTGACATATTCTTATGATTATTTCTAAAATAAAAATCCAGCAGCTACATGATGCATCATGACATTAAATTACAGAATTTTTGTAGCTTTGAGACAATGTTTAACTGACATTTCTTTATGATTTTGTCTTGCACAACTAATCTTGCAGCGAAAATCAAGGATACATTTTTAAAAGGTATTAACCTTGAGGATGATAAAAGAGAGCAATTTAATAAAATTGAACAGGTATGCTTTAGTCAGTAAAGTCATATTGGCAATTTTCTTACTGCACTTTACTAGTATAGGTTCTCAATGAAGACATTAATCTAATACAGAGCTCCATCTGTCGACATTTATTGATTACATTTTTTATGGTGGGAAGATTTCTCAGGAAGTTAGAGGAGTGGAAGGAAAAAAAAATACATGGAATGACATAATTTCTCATCAGAGTCAATGGTGTCTTAATGAATTCCTGGCAAATACCCTAATTTTCATTCAAATGGCAATTATACCCGAAATGGAACCAAAATTTACATTTTTGTAATGTCCCAATGCTCAGAGTTAATTGAGAATCGTAAATATTTAAAAAATATAGAGAATCACAAGTAGGATTATAGGATCATAGAATCCAGGTCACTAGGATGTTATTCTTTTCAATCTACCTGTTGGTCAAATTGTTCAGTATTGCAAGTAAGATCATGTTGACGAGGAGGATTAGTACATTTTCTGTGAAAATAATATATGAGCCATATAACCACGAGTAGGCCCGCATGATCAGATAGGATTATAGAAGTGAGACGGTATCATTACATTTTATGACTATCTGGCAATCCTACTTATTGGGAGTATTATCTTTCTTTGTTCATGCTTCAATGATTTTTTTTTTTTATCTTGTTAATGTGTGTTCTGAAATTTGAGCAGCTTGAGGCCTTTCTTCCTTGCTTAAATAAAATGTAGCACAAGATTTACTCATTCCAAATTATAGACCATCGAGGAAACATTTCTCTAGAGCACCTTGTCGCTTCTAATCTAAATTGGTCACTGCTATTTGTAGCTAGATAAATTTTGACTCTGGTCTTATATATTGAAATTAGTAAAGGCGGGGGAGGATCCAGGATCGATTTTATTTTATTTTTTAGTTTTTTTAACACGGGCTAATAGGCTAAAAAAAAAAAAGTTTACACTTCAAAAAATGTTTTACAATTTCTTTTTTACACCTAGTGGGCTGTGGTTGGCACCGCTGCCTAAATCTGCCACTGAGTAAAGGGTACTGCTTTTGTTGACGATATTCTTTTCCTTTCTTCACACATACATATAATTACAATTACATATGAGTACATATATTGGGGGTGGGGGTAGTAGGGAGTTATCTTTATTTGTTTGGCATGCTCGATCAATAAGTTACTTGTAATTTGCTGTTCATTTTTAGTTTTGGGACTGTTATTATTTTCTTTCCCTTTAATTAATTTGTAGGAGCTGGCAAAACTATCTCAGAAATTTTATGACAATGTTTCCATCACGACAAAAAAGTATGAAAAACTGATAACGGATAAGAAAGATATTGAAGGATTGGGAGCTATGACTCTTCAATGGGCTGCACAAAAAGCGGTGTCTAAGGTGCTTCATACTGAAATACATTTTTTTTTTTATTGTTGTTCTATCTCATGCTACATATATTGCTTGGCTGGCTTTGCTTTACAGTTTTGCCTTCACACTACTCTCAACAGGGGCACAAAAATGCTACTGCTCAGAATGGACCATGGATGATTAAATTGGATGACCCTATTTTTGTGGATGTAATGCAAAATGCCAAAAATCGAATTTTACGTGAGGAAGTATACCGTGCCAGTGTAAGTCATTCATACAGCGGAGAACTTGATAACACAACAACAATTGATCAAGTATTGAAGCTTAGGCTGGAAAAGGCTAAACTTCTTGGGTACAATAACTTCACAGAGGTATTACTTTAATATTTGAAATATGCCTTTTGGGCTTTGCTTAACAAAGTGAATATTTTAGGTAAGCATGGCTACCAAGATGGCTACTGTTGAAGAGGCAGAAGAGCTCCTTGAAAAACTTCGTAGTGCATCATGGAATCCTGCAATTCAAGGTATATGAAAGTTATTGCTGTATTAATAAATAATGTTTCTAGGATACTTCAGGCATAAACCGTAGTTTACAGCTGAGTGATGTTTAAGATTTTACTTATCAAAAGGTAATACCCTATGGTTTGAATTGGCAACGTATTATATTGTCCAAGTTCAGTAGGAAGCTCTGTTCTTTCTTTTCCATGATTTGGGAGTTTTACAAGGATGTTCTTAAATTTTGGCATTTCAACTATCTGTTTTCATAGTAGCCCTTGAGTAGTTAATAGTTGAATAAGGTAATAATTCAAAATTGAGTTCAAATAAAAAAATTCTATACTAAATTACTGTCTTTCGTATAAGTGAATTAATTATGCATTTTAACTATCACTATTCTACTGACAGCTACTTCTTTTCTCTTTTTCCATTACCATTTCTATAAACAGCATGTTTTGAAGATGAAAACCTTTTAGCTGGAAGATTATTAATCAGCACTCTATATTTTTCAATTTTGTAGATATGGAGGACCTTATACACTTCTCAAAAAATCATGGTTTTGCAGAAGCTGATAATTTGAACCATTGGGATATCGAATTTTGGAGTGAGAGGCTGCATGAATCGAAGTATGGAATTAATCAGGTTGTTTTCCCCTCTATCTCCTTCTCCCTCTGTATATTGAATTTTGAAGTTTATTTTCGGAGATCTAAGCATGTAGCAATGGATCGAACATAGTGGGAAAAATATATTCGTGTACATAACCTCAAGTTCATAAAGGAGAGAGATTTTGTATTCCCGTGTTATGCCCGTCAGATAGAAGTAAAGGGGGACTCTTGGCCATTCATTGCATGATTTAGATGCTTTCGAGCTATGTTTTTCTTATAGTTATAATTTTTATTTTTTTTTATTATCTTTTCTATTTTTACAGTTCTTTTTGTTGAGAGTGGGAAACGGATTCTCAAAGACGATTTAGCTATAACCTCTTTCCTAGCATTTATGGTTCTGCAATGATAGTTTTTATTTTTGTTTTGTTGTCAATCTTTTTTCCTTTATTTAATGAGTTCTAATATTGGTGGCATTTATAAATTCAACAGGAAATGTTGCGTCCTTTCTTTTCATTTCATAAAGTCATGGAAGGTCTTTTCAGTCTTGTTAAAAAGCTGTTCGGGATTGATATTGTGCCAGCCAACGGTTTAGCTCCGGTTGAAAATTTCATCCTCTTGTTCATTTTTTCTTTCATTTGTTGCTTTCTTTCCTTTTGTATTTTTCCTAACACAGCCTTTATTGTTTTTTAGGTTTGGAACCGCGATGTTCGATTTTACTGTGTCACCAATTCTTCATTCCAGCCTATTGCATTTTTCTATTTTGATCCATATTCGCGTCCATCTGAAAAACGGAGAGGAGCATGGGTGGTGAAAGCATTCAGTCGAAGTCGTGTCTTCTTACTTCCTGGTTCCTGTGCAAGGTTACCTGTTGCCCTCATGGTGTGCAACCTAAGGCCACCTGTAGGTGGAAACCCATGCATTATGACATTTGAAGAGGTAAGTATATATATTTGGCTCAGGCACCTAAAATTTCTTGTTTGTAATATATTAGACTCGGAATCAGTCTAGGGTACTAGTTTACCCTTCATTTGGTCTTTATGTTTCAAGGAGAAAATTAATCATAGTCTTCTGTACATTTCAGCTATTCCTGTCTTTAAAGTAGAAAATGATTTTGTGTCGTTGTTCCATGTACTGGGTAAAAATGTTTGCTGCGGATGAAGAATTTAATGGGACAATTTTAATTAAGCTTCAGAATAAACTAGAATACAAAGATCTAATAGCTTTTGATTTTTGTGATTTGACAAGTTTCATGTCCATTTGATATTCATCTTCCATTGTTCATTCTTAAAAGGATTTGTACAGATCTGATTGGCGCCTTGAGAATAATTCTTATATTAGTCATATTGATTGTTTAGAAAGAGAGAAGCACCAGTTCTTTGTCAATCTGTTAATAAGATATGATGAATTCCCAGGTTTCATCAAATACAGGATCTTCTGCATTTCTTTGATCTCCATATAAAAGTGGTGCTATATTATATTGAACTATTGTCTATTGGATGGTAATGATATCTATAGGTCAAGATTGTCTTCCATGAATTTGGTCATGTACTTCAACATATGCTTACAAAGAATGATGGGAGTATGGTTGCTGTAGAGCAGGATGCTGTGGAATTACCCTCTCAGTTCATGGAAAATTGGTGCTACCATAGGTAATTGCTTGTTGGCGTACTTTTATATTCTCCTGATGAGTGAAAGTCAAGAAATCTTATTGTATCCTATCTTTGTTGGCGTAATTTTTATCATTACCCATTTGAAGCACTGACACTCCTCATGAAGCAGTTTATCAGTTTCTGATATGCATTGGACACTCTGGAATGTGTTCGACGCACCACATGGCATGAGCTATTTCTCTCATTGAAATTTCTAACATGTGAGGGGCACTACCTACATACACCTGTGGTTTCATAGAAAGTTTCATTGTTCAACTGATGGTGCTAGAAATTTGGTTGATTGCGTTAATAATCTGAATGGCTGGAACGAGAGGTAGATTAGGAACTGCTTGGGTAGGGTTGACAGTAACTGAGGAGTATTCTGTGGGAAGGCAACAATGGAGCCCTTATAACAAGTTGAAAAACAGCGAAAACAAAGAATGAAGAAAGGTTGTATTTTATATATGCTTGTTTTGATTTACAATGATTTGTGTAATTATATAAATAGAAGGAATAACAAGGAAAAAGAAGCTCTAGGATGACAGGTGGATAACGATGTACAGTACACCCCTACAAATAGACAAAATAGCAAACAAACTGTATGATTCTAGATACAAGACCCAGCCATTTCTCAATGAATATAGCCACTCTCAACAGCTATAATTGAGAATTTATTCTCGTAATTTATTACCCTTAGTTATTATTTGCCACTAGAGTAAAAAGATAAAATTAGTTGCCATGTTTCATGTACATATTATTATTTAATAGTCATCCAATTTACAATTGGACAACACTTTCTTAGTAATTGCTTTAAGTTTTTAAACAAACTTGTTTCGAGAAAGCTAATGTCAAATATTATTTCACAAAAATATTTCAGTAAGGTAAATTTATTGATACATCATACAAGATATGGCTTAGAAAAGCACCTGTTACACTGCTAAAGTCACATTAACTAATCCAATCATTGATGACGTAGTATTAGAGGTTGTCAATGCATGTTTTATTTTCTTCTTCCTTTGATTGATTTTATGGTTATATTAAAGAGTACGAATTGATAACCGTGCTATATGTTAAAAAAATAATTGTTTTGTGTTACATTTTGTGTGTACTTGTGTTAAGATTTGTTTGACTATTTGTTTTGATCCAATAGAAGTCTAAATGTACCGGGAATTTTATTTTTATGTTGGAAAAATTGAAGAAAATAGCAGTAAGAGTAGTTAGGAATATGACAGAGGGATTATAATGTGGAAGTCAAACTGAAAACTCTCAAGCCACTTTATGTATAGGATTATAGATACAGATATATCTCTAGTATATGACGTGCCAATTGTAGCACTTTCTAAGAGAATATAATCTCTTTTCACTTTTTCTAAGAATCCATGAAATTCCTTTTATATCTTCCTATATTAGTCAAATCTACTCAATCATTTACAACTGTCAACCATCGACAATTCTATCCATCATCAAATCATCAATCGATGTTTCATTTACTATTTGATCTCTAGGAAATAAATTGTCTGTTTATATATGTATTTCACTATGATGAAGTAAAGCAGTCTTCTCTTTACTGCTCGCGAAAGCTACAGAAACTCTCTGCTTTCCTTAACATTAGTTTTCTTGGAGCTTTTACTTCAATAGAATTTTTAGTAAGCACGACATAATTTTTACTTTTCTTCTTTAAGATTCCTCCAGTACAGTTGTTTTTAAAAGATTTCAGTAGATTGTGAGCTTTACAAAATATTGGAATATGAAATTGTAGTAGTTTGTTGAATTGTTGATTCGTGATGCCCTGTAATTTGTTGTTGTATGGATGCCTTTGAACCAATTTTACTCTTGGCTTTCAGGGATACCTTTATGAGTATTGGTAAGCATTATATAACTGGAGAAAGTATTCCAGAGGAAATATACAAAAAGCTTCTTGCTGCTAGGACCTTCCGTGCTGGCTCCCGTACTCTTGATCATGTATATGCAACTTCTTTTTCCCTCATTCCCTTGCAGTCTTTTGGTTTTTTAATGTATTTCACCACTATTTATAGCGTCTAGTTTTCTCCTGACAAGTTGTATTCTCATTTTTCCCTCTTTTTTGCTCACTTAGTCTAGTACCTTCTAATTTTACCCTTGAGATGATCAAGGTTCTCTTGCAGGATTTCTCATTAAATTTGTAAAGGCTAGGGAATCAGAACACGTGCTCTGGATTTATAAATAGTGGTGTAGGTGCATCTTGTTTGTAAGGGGATCTGTCTTTCATTTCTAGTGAAGAGTAACTTAGTATCAAGGAACTTTCACACAAGCAACTGCTTGTTTCTCCTGGACCATTCCAACAATTGTTGTTCTTGTTCTTGTTATGTTTTGGTTTTTTGTGGGCAAGATGGGGGATGGGTTGGAACCAGTATCTGAATGAAGCCAATACCTTGATCTTTGCTGGCAATGATTAACAACACTTTATCTGAATATATTCTTATGCAATTAGTCAGACAGTTTTTTCTTCCTCCTAAACGTATAAGCAGACCTTGACGTACACTTCGTATTCGACAAGGAAATTGTTGGCAGAGCAGACAGTTATTTAGGAAAATGTTAAAAGAACTTCGGTAAGTTGATTTTAGTTGGTATTTGACTATTTGTGTCCTCATGTTAGCTTATCATATTATATTTTAATATTTTTCTCCTATGTTGTGTCTCGTAATGCATTCTTTTCTGTCAGATGTCACTATTAGAAACTTTCATACTGTCACTCCGTATCACATTTTAAATAACTGGATTCTTTTTATTTTTGATGGCACGCAAAATTTTTGTTAGTTTCCATCTCTTGTACACTGCAGATTAAAAAAGCAATGGTTGATCTTGAGTTGCACACCAAGTATGTGCCTGGTAGTTCAGAGTCGATCCATGATGTTTACAGAAAGGTCTGTAAAAGAATGCATGTACTTCCTCCACTTCCAGAGGATAAGTCCCTTTGCTATTTTAAGAATATATTTGCAGGTGGATATGCTGCTGGATGCTACATTTACAAGGTATTTGGTTGTTGTTTATATATATTGTCAGCAAGCCTTTTGGGACGACTGGTGATGCTGTTTTCTTTTAATTATCTGGTGCGCTTGCTTGATGATGACTTTAGTGTTGCTGTCTGATCTATTCTTATTTTAGATACAAAATATATAGCATAGGATGGAAGTCCACTAATGGTAGTTCGTGTCCAAATTGTGCAGTGGGCGGAGGTTATGTCTGCTGATGCTTTCTCAGCATTCGAGGAAGCTGGATTAGATGATGACGAGGTACATTTTGAAAACATTGCAGCTTTCTCCCCTTTTTTTGGGTACATCAAAATGATCGCATTCAGTGATGAAGTTAGTTTCTAAGTTTCTTATAATTATTTGAAAGAGAAGCAGTTCAATTGAATTTTCTTCAAACACCATATTTTTCAAATTCTTTTTAATCCTAACCTTCATATAACCCAACTTTAAGGCAAGTTATTATCGCTATACGTACTTCCATAATCTCTATGCATTGTTACATGGACGAATGTATCCGGCCATTAAATTATCGAGCTCGTTTAATAGCTTGACCATGACTTATGGGTTGAAACAGGCACTGAAAGAAATGGGACGCAGATTCCGAGAGACCATACTTGCTCTTGGAGGTCGAAAAGCAGCACTAGAGGTTTGTACTTCTTGATGCTATTGCCTTCCTCATTATGAAGTTTACACTAATTTCAATTGTGGATTTTTGTCTGAATTGTGATTCAGGTTTTTGTTGAATTCCGAGGGCGGGAACCCTCTCTAGAGGCACTACTCTTGCGCGATGGATTGTTTCATGTTGCGGTCTCGACGTGAATTTTGGTGGTTTATAGTTTCATAGTCAACGTATATTGAACAATAAGAAACTTTTAGGCTCTACAACACTCTCATGATATGTTTGTAAGGTAGTACTGAATAACAATGAATTCGTACAATAATCAAAATTTTAGTTTTGTTTTTCTTCAACACTAACCGTGTTGCAAAAAATGCAACGAAGAAAAAATGATTTAGCTTCTCATATTTCATTAAAACCCCATTAATACGAATATCACTGTCACGCTACACAATCTGCTTGTGGTAGTAATCCAATTTGAATCGTGATCGTATTTGTGAAGCAAATTCAATAAAACTAGTACCGTTATAATAGAGAAGTAGCCATACCAAGCTTCCCGGAAGCTGTTGATTTTTGTTATGGTACTTTGAAGTCGATTTACAACATTAATAAAGTGGAAGGGAAGCTGTTAATTCTTGTACTTCATTTTATTATTTGTTTTGCTTGGTGGATTACAAATTGGCAATGTTGCACTACTGTTTTTTGCCCTTCTTTAAATTATAGAAACATTTCTTACGAAGAGAAATAAACATAATTTTTTCATTTTATTATTTTATTATTTTGTTTCAATACTGAATTTAAAACTATTTGTTTATAGGCACACTTGTGTAGCTTAAGATAAGTTTAATTTTTCTTCTTTTTGCACAAAGGGATTACGTCTGGATATTATTCTCTTCCAAAACTATTTTTTATTTTTATTTTTTTATTTTATAAACATTGAACAAAACTGATATATTTTGTCTCAAAAAAGAACAAAATTAGATACAAGCTTTGAACCTTATTACTTATTCGATATCAATTTGTTGCATTTTCAGTTGAAGGGCTGCGTGGAATTAATTAAACAATCAATTCAGATGGCAATTTTGATCAGAAAATAAGCTTACATTCAGGGTTGAGTATTTGCCAACAAGACAACAACATTCCAAAAAACCATTATCAATGGCAAATAAGGAATTAACAAATAAGTATTTGCTAAGTGTGTAAATCCCTAAAATTGAATGCGAAATTCAAGCAAGTAGAAATGAACATCCAATTTTAAAATCTATCAAAATAAACAAAGTAACATTTACACGATTCCATGCTTTCAATCTTTAAAACAGGCGGTGAAAGAGATGGGACGCAGATTCCGAGAGACCATACTTGCTCTTGGAGGTTTGTACTGCTTAGGGCGGGAACCCTCTCCAGAGGCACTACTCGGGTGGTTAAATAAATGTTGCACCTTCTACATGAGTTCACATGGTTTGTAGTTTCATATTCAACAATTTCATTAAAAACCAATATGATTTGACGAGTTTTTCAGAATAGTAGAAAAAAATCGGAGCGAAAGTGGGAACGAGATTAATGTCTAAATCAAATTTAGGATTTGTTTGACAAAACATATTCAAACTTTCAATCATATGAGCTTGAGTTTAGTAAAATATTAAAAATTCGTAAGTAGTACTTATAAGTTGCATTCGATAGAAATTTTTTAGCAAGCAAGAGAAAATGAGCAAAGCTACTATCTTCACTGCTACTGCAATTCGTATACTTCTGTTGTTAATCATGGCGACCTGCTTCTCTCTATCTCGCTCAATTCTTATTCAACCCATCTGCCCCCTTATAAATTCCCATTCCCTTTCTTGCCCCAAACAACTCCTTAAATCCCATCCCTGTCCTCTCTGGTCTTCTTCTTTCTCTCTCTGCCTTCTCCGTTTCCACTCTCCTCGAAGATCAACCGCCGCCCTTGGATCCTACTCTTCATCGAAGGTCATCAGAACTGAAAATAATCCTCTGTTGAAGGACTTCTATTTCCCGCCGTTTGATTCCATCAAGGCCACCCACGTTCGCCCTGGGATCCGTAGCTTGCTAAAACAACTCGTACGTATTGTTATATGTGAATTAATTGATGAGAAATTTATTCATATGTATATATAATTTGGATTGGGAAATTGTAGGAAGGTGAATTGGAGGAACTAGAGAGGACAGTAGAGCCCACGTGGCCGAAGCTTGTGGAGCCACTGGAAAGGATAGTAGATAGACTGGTGGTGGTTTTGGGTGCTGTTTCCCATCTCAAGTCTGTCAAAGATGACCCTGAGCTTCGCTCTGCCATTGAAGAAATTCAGGTGCGTATGCATGCACTATTTCTATGGTTTTATGTGCTCTTTTGAAGTTGTTTTTGGTTTGCAGCCGGAAACAGTGGCGTTTCATCTTAAGTTAGGTCAGAGTAAGGCCATCTACAATGCATTCAAAGCTATTAAAGAGTCTCCAGATTGGGACACACTAAATGATGCCAAAAAACGGATAGTTGAATGTATGTATTGCCAAACTTGTCTTTGTTATGATATTGGATTTTGACACATTCTTATGAAATAATTTCTGTTATGAAAAATCCAGCAGCTGCATGCTACATTATGGCCTTTTACATCACCGAGTTATTGAAACTTTGAGACAATGTCTAGTTTGTTAATTCTTAATTTTTTTGTCTTACATGCACTCTTGCAGCACAAATCAAGGCTGCTGTTTTAACTGGTATTGCCCTTGAGGATAATAAAAGAGATCAATTCAATAAAATTCAACAGGTATGCTCCACTTCAGACAGTAAAGTCATACTAGCAACGGGATGTCATTGTTTATGAACTCTACTGCTGCAGAGCTCCCTCCGGAGACTTTTATTGATTAATATTGTGGAAAGAGTCTAGTGAAGTTAGAGGAAGGAAAGGGAAAAAAAAACATGGAATGACATAATTACTAATCATAGTTAGTCTTATAGATCAGTGTCTTAGTGAAGTACTGGGAAATGCCTAGAATAAAAATTTTCAACCGTTGTAATTTTCGTTCAAATGACAATTGTACCCTACCAACTCTTACATCTATCCTCTCTCCGCTGATTGAACAAAACCTAAACCCCTCCCTACTCTCAGAAACAAGCACATCAGACTTTGTAACTTCAATCCTTCCACTGCCACCACAATTAGTAATTATTGCTTTCCTTGCACTGCCAATCAAATGTAGACCGTTGTGTATTTTTAGTACCAGTGTTCAGTCCATTTGTATTCTATGACTCTATAATTGTATGATCCAAATCCTCGGGATCAATTGAGAATAGTACCTGGGTTAAGAAATATAGAAAATCACGAGTAGAATTACAAGATCATAAAATCTAGGTATAGAATCTTACCAATTTTTTGCAAACTTCTTGTTGGACAAAGTGTTAAAAATTGCAAGATCATAGCCGCAAGTAGGCCTGCAGGATCAGATAGGGTCATGGATCGTATCACTAGATTTTACGACATTTTGGCAAATCCTACTTCGAGAGACTATTTTCTTTCCCTTCTCATGATCTGATGGTTTTTCACCCAGTTAATGTTTTTTTATGCAATCGAGCAGCTCTAGGCCTTTCTTGCTCGCCTAAATAAAAAAAAATAAAATTGGCACAAAATTTCCCAAACCAAAATGAGCAAATATTTCTCTAGAGCCCAGCTTGTTGCGTCGAATCTATATTAATCACTGCTATTTCTAGCTATTTCTTCATACCCCTTTCAGTTGTTTGCTGATGTTGCTGTTCTAATGTAATTGTTCCAGTAGATATAGTAATTTTTATTGACTTCAATCACTTCACAAAAGGAGAATTGTAAATTCTTACTTATCGTCTTCAACCTTATATGTCTTTTAGAATCAAAATTGGTGTGAGCTCTCTACATTTCGATATGTGGACATAATTATACTTCATTATCAATATTTTTATGCTCTAGGGTATATTTTTCTGAGTTTATTGTCTGATTTTCCATACAGTCGTATGATTTCTCAATCTGATCCTAAGATCTGTACCTGTCACTCCAAAACTACTCTATTTAGGAACCCAGTTCTAACAACCTTGATTAGAAGTGGTGTATTGTAACAACCTCCTGTGCTAAATGTATCTGAAACAGGGACGATATATTGATGTCTATTCATGAGATAAGGCTGACATTTCCATTCAAACATTGGCGACTCTTTATGGGAAACCAACATTTTACTAATATTGTTTTGATTTGCTACTAGAGACTCTCTCATACGAAGCCCTAATTCATCAGCCTCACCTACGCCTCACATTCCAATGTCATCCTCTGGGAGTGATGTCAAGTTGGACAACATTCCAAAATTGAAGACCTATTTTAGGAGAAAAAATAAGTAGTTGTTAGACTTCATTTGATATGATTTTTTTTCTTCTGTGTTTGTTAGGTTCACTTAGGAAGTTTCACCTTGAAACTTTTCCCTTATTATTAGACCTTTAAAGAATAAGTAGGAGGTTGGTTTTTATTATGAAGTAGAATACTGGATAATGAATTCAGTGTTATTGAAAATTTTCTCCCAAATTCTTCATATTCTTCTACTTCTCCTCTGTTCTCAATTTTCTGCCCAATTCTTCATATTCTTCTACTTCTCCTCTGTTCTCTTCTCCATCTCTCCTCTTATCTCTTGTATCCTACTCTTCTCTTTATTCTTGAGTTCTCTATATTGTGCTGCATGAGGGAAAGAAAGGGGTGGGGGTGGGGGGTGTTGAAAGAGAAAGAGGGAGAGGGAGAGGGAGAGGGAGATGGCAGTTATCAGAGAGAGGAAAACTTCCTCTGTTGACTTTTGTGAAGGATGTAGTTGACTTATGAAAAGTTTTTTCTAGCTGAAGGCTTGGGTTCTACATATCCAAAATAGTAAAGGGGTCTGCTTTTGTTGACAATATTTCTTTTTTCCCCTTTCTTCTTCTCTCTCTACACGCGCACATCACGAACACGTGCTTACATACCTATTTTGGGGTGGAGCTTAATACAGAGTTATCTTAATTTGTTAAGATAAAATCTCATTTTTTTTTTTTGCCAAAATACATTTCGGCTGCACACTTGCTATGCATCATGTACACGCCAAAAGGCATGCTCCATTTGTAAGCTACTTGTAGTTTTCTGTTCATTTTTAGTTTAATATGGTTATTTTTTCTTTCCTTAAATTTATTTGTAGGAACTCGCAAAACTATCAAAAAAATTTGGGGAGAATGTTTTGGATGCAACAAAGAAGTTCAAAAAATTAATAACGGATAAGAAAGATGTTGAAGGATTGCCAGCTACTGCTCTTGGATTGGCTGCACAAACAGCAATGTCTAAGGTACTCTATGTTGAAACTCATTTTATTATTCTGACTCTATCTTGGTTTGCATATATTGCTTGTCTGGCTTTTCATTTCTGTTTTGCCTTCATGCTACAATCAACAGGGTCATGAGAATGCTACTGCTGAAAATGGACCATGGATAATAACGTTGGATGCCCCAAGTTTTATGGCTGTAATGCAGCACGCTAAAAATAGAACTTTACGTGAGGAAGTATACCATGCCTTTGTAAGCCGTGCATCTACTGGAGATCTTGATAACGCGGCATTAATTGACCAAATTCTGAAGCTTAGGCTGGAAGAGGCTAAACTTCTTGGTTACAATAACTATGCAGAGGTATGACTTTATATTTGAATATGCCTTTCAGGATCTGCTTGACAAAGTGTATATGTTAGGTAAGCATGGCTACCAAGATGGCTACTGTTGAAAAGGCGGAAGAGCTTCTAAAAAATCTTCGCAGTGCATCATGGAATCCTGCTGTTCAAGGTAGTGTGTTTTACAGAAATTCGTGTTGTATGTATAAATAATGTAGAACTACACCGCTGTTTCTATTGTACCTCAGGCTTAAACTGTAGCTTATAGCTGAGTGATATTTTATACTTTTACTTGTCAAACAGTAATATTTTTTTTAGTATCTTATGGTTGGAATTGGCAACATCAACTGTCCAACTTCAGTGGATTTCCTATTTTTTCTTTTCTGTGTTCTAGTTAAGTGTTATATGGATATTCTAAAATCTTTTGACGGTGCAACCATATGTTTTCAAGTAGTCCTGATTGAGTCATGAATAGTTGGATGAGGTAATAATATACAAATGGATTCAAGTAAAAAAGTTCTCTACCAGATTACAGTTTATTGTGCAATATAAGTAATAACATATTATAACTAGCACTATTCTGCTAACTTCTTTCTTTTTTAGTTAGCAATTTTATGAACACCATGTTGTGAAGGTGAAAACCTTTTATCTGGAAGATCATAATCAGCAGTATTAACTTTTTTACCTCTGTAGATATGGAGGACCTTAAATACTTCTCAAAGAATCAAGGTGTTCCAGAAGCTGATAATTTGAGCCATTGGGATATCAGCTTTTGGAGTGAGAGGCTCCGTGAATCAAAATATGAAATACATGAGGTGATTTTTCTCTCCCTCTTCCCCTCTCTTAATTTTGGAAGTTTTACTGAGATCTAAGCATGTAAGAATGGATTCAATTGAGTGGCAAAAATGGATTCATGTATGTGACTTCAAGTTTACAACGGAGCTTGGTTTGTTGATTATTTGAGATCCAATAATTGCTAATGCACGTAGTTGAGCAGCTTCACCTTGTGTAATTATATCTTATTTACACTTAGCCTAAATCATAGGTCATAATCTTTTTATTCCTTCCATTTTCAGTGTAGATATACTTACAAGTATTGTTCTTGGATTTTTGAGGACTTCTTTCCCTGCATTGCATGCTTTAGATGCTTTCGAGCAATATGCTTTTCTTATTTCTGTAGTTGTTATATTATCTTTTCTGTTTTCACAGTTCTTTCTGTTGAGGTTGGGATATGTATTATCGCAGTCATTATTTCTTCTTTAACCTCTTTCCTTAGGACTTACAGTTCTGCAATAATATCTGTTATTTTTTTCCTGCTTATCAACCTTTTTTTTCTTGATTTCGTAAGTTCTAATTTTGTTGGCTTTTAAAAAATCAACAGGAAGATTTACGTCCTTACTTTTCATTTCCTAAAGTTATGGATGGTCTTTTCAGTCTTGCAAATAAGCTGTTTGGAATCAATATTGAGCCAGCTGATGGTTTAGCTCCGGTAGAAATTTCCTCCCTTCATTTCTTTTTCTCATTTCCTGCTTTTTATTTTTTCCCCTAAAACAGACGTTATTATCTGTAGGTTTGGAATAAGGATGTTAGATTTTACTGTGTCAACGATTCTTCAGGCAGCCCAATTGCATTTTTCTACTTTGATCCATATTCGCGTCCATCT
>CAIGRB010152379.1:0-24478 GCA_903798255.1 Fraxinus quadrangulata | reverse complement strand
TTTTTTTTTATTCTTTTATTTATTTTTTATTTTTTGCTTACATATAATTTAATTGTACTGACCAATCTAGTTTAAAATTGATCTAATATTCATCGATTTTGAAGTTTCTATCCACCTTGACATATTTGATCTTATCCATATATGTTTTCTTTTCAGTAAATTTTATTTTTGCTGTATTTTTATTTCATGAAGAACTTTCTTATCTTATATGAGCACGAAAAATCTCTTTATGCAATGGAAAAATATAAGAATGATTTAAAATAAATAAATAATTAAGTCCTAAACCAATTTGGGAGTATAAACTTAATTTGAGTATAACGGTAAAGTGGGATTTTGGACTTCGTCATGTGATCATAGTAATGACTTACCATAATAAAAGTGAAGGCATAATATATCTTTAAGGTACTGTTTGATTGCAACGAATTTCATGAAAAATGTCAAATTCGAGGAAAAAGAATTCTACTTTGACCGTTTGATTGCAACGTGAAAATAAAAATCGAATTCTAAGGTACAACCATTTTAAGCTGATTCTTTGAATTTTCAGTTTTCTATGAAAACCAGAACAAGAAAAAGTGATATCATAACAAAATTATTGTTATAATGTCACATTTTCACCATAATTAAAACCCAACAGTACAGGCATCAATTGAGACCGCGGATCAATTGAAAACTTTTCCTTAAATGTGTTACTATGTCCTTTTTATTAAAGCTTTTGCTTCCAACAATTTTGATTTTGACATGTAAAATAATTTCGTCTAATACAATAATAAAATCTAGAACATATATGATTTATTGTCACTATCAGTTACAAAAGTTTAAATTATCGTCCTCATTTTGCGTATGCTTTTAACAAATTATTGTTAGCGTTTTGAATCTAAAAACCAAAAATGTTAGATCTATAACTAATTTTTTTTACAATTTAAGGATGTGATATCCCATGATATAACATTAGAAGAGTAATGCCGATTCTTATACAATATAAGGATGTGATATCCCATAATATATCTTTTCATTCTAGTTTATGATCGATCAATTGGGTTTCACCCACCCTGGAGTGAACTTTTTTCGTTAAATTTTAATCTTTTTTGCATTCTTTTCTTGATTTTTCTCAAGAACATTTTGTATCTTATACATGCACGAAAAACCTTACGAGTTTAATAATAATAATAATAAGCAGAAAGTTATAGGACCCCAATTTGGTGGAAAAACCTAATTGGGTATTTTGGTAAAGTGGTTGGTAATGTATGGGTGACTTTAGGACATATGTCCTTTAGCTTCATACCCACGATGTATCCATCTCTTGTACGCATTGCTTTAATAAATGTACCCCTAACGGTGTCTAACTACCTAGACTTTTCATTTCAACCAAAAACAATATGACAAAATGTGTTATTGAAGGCAATTTTGGTAAGTCTTCTTTCCTAGTTGGATTTGGTAAATTTTCCTTCCAAGTATATCTTGCATTTTGACTATTCTCCAAGAAGGGCAATTTTGAAACATTTGTTTAGCAAAATTTATAAATTTGATCGAAATTCAATTCAACTACACAATTTAATAGATTCACAATTGCTGTACACTTATCTCTACTCAATTTTTATCTATTATAAATTAAATTGTCAATCATACTACATATACATCAAGTTTGACATCACGTGGGTTGACAAATTTTTATATATTGATTTTAGAATTAAGCTACTTTACCAAAAAATGCTATCATTCTAGTTGACAGATGTATTAGTGACAGAAAATGATTGGATGTAAAAGTTGATTGTTTTTAAAACGGTCTAATGACAAAATGTCACGTGACATTCCGTCAAGGAAGATATCAAACTTTTTTGACAATATAGCACGGTTGTTGATTTTAACAATATTTTTTTTAATCAATGACCAGATTTCTAACATATAGGGGATGTCAACCTTGATGACAATAAGAAATATATAAGAAGTATAATTTTTAAATTGTTTATGAATTCTTATTAAAACGGAGGTGTAAACTTGAAACTTGGAAACACTTGAAATCTAGTGAAAAGGCATTTAGTGTGTATAATTTTAAACTTGGTAAATATCTAGCTTAAAGAAAAATATGAAGTACATGGTCATTGTACGAGGACAAGATGTCCAAAATTTAATGGAAGGACGGTAGATCCAGACTCGATTTTTCTTGGTAGTGTAGACGACTCGATTTGTGTAATTTTGACTTATTTTCAAATAAATAATGCTATATGTATAAACTAGAGATCGTTCTCAAGTGATGTATGGAGAAGTTTAAATCAAATTAAATATGTGGATATTTTTTTTTCGTTAATTCTTTTCGATATTGTCTTCGTAATCACATGCTAAATTCGTTGAACTATTAATTTTCTTTTGAAAGTATTAAAGTATTAATCTTATTAGGGCATGACTATACTAATTTAATAGGTACTATAGATTCCTAGAAATTAATTTCACCATGAGTGGCACGCAATTCAGCATTGAAAAAACAGAGTATACAAATCTCAAAGCAGCTTAGGAATTGATGACTTTTGTTGAGATGGTTCCCAACTTTCAATGAAATTGAAATTTCATACTAACTACATTTACTTGACTGAAAAGGATGTTCAAACGTTTTAAATGATCATTACTGCATTGTTTTCAGTACAAAAGTAATGCTTAAATACTAAGGTAATATCTAAACTACGGTTAATATGTCAAGCCAAATTAAACCCTATTTGATTCAGATAAAAATAAAATTTTTAGTAGATTTTGATAAAACATGATTGAATCTACAGTTGAAAAGTTGTTCGTCCCATGAATTGTGTGGTTAAAATTAAGTGTCGACTAGGATTTTAACCCACTTTTTTAGTGGAACCAAACAAGATCTAAATGTTAATACAATTAGATATGATAGATTTGTCAATGACTAATACAAAAGATGATTTTCTTGAAAAGAACGTGTTCACTTACCACATATGTATAATTTTAAGCCGAATGATATAAACATGATTATAGAAGACACATATAAGAGATTAATACACAAGAAAGATTAATAGAACAAATGATTTCTTCGAACATTTTATATTTGCGACGTGTACTGTATGTGATTGAACAAGATTAAGGAATGCAAACACGATGCTTTCTCCATAAGAAAATTAATAGAAAACATCAAAATTTTGGGATGAATATGTCGCAGACATAGTTATAGATTACACGAAGTAGATATGTGAAATTTGTGAATAAAAAATCTTTAAACGAACAAGTATCACGAATAAGATGTTCGAGACAATAAGAAGACATAAAAACAAACTTGTTATTCATCAAAGCAAGCAAGTGACTTTGTTATTAAGTGGAGTATTTTCTTTTTCAAAGTCATCAACTTTTTATCCAGTATTCTAGCAAATATTTAGCCGAAAGCTACTTATTTTTGACAAATTGGATTATAATTAAGTTCCGTGTAAGAAATGGTGAGCCAAACGACCCCACAAAATTTAGGCCCCAATCCCAATCCCTCGCCTCCGTCTTTATAAAGCAGTTGCAGCTTCTCCATTTTTTCATGCACACCACCAAATACTCCATTTTACCAGCCATCTTAATCTCTATAAATATACTTTGATCCTCGAAAGAGGCAAAAAGGAAGAGGAAGAAAATACACAACCTGACATTCTCTGTTTCTTTTTGTTTCTGATGTTCTTTTCTATGCAAAAATCGAGTATAAAGTGATTTCAATAACAAAACGACAAAACGGACCCCAACCCAGAAACCAGATTCTGAAAAAAAAAAAAAAAAAAAAAAAGGGAAATCATGGGTTTAATGTGGAAGATGTTGAGAATCAACATTTTACTGATTCTAGTTTTTCTCACATTGGCTTGTTCTTCGGTTAGAGCCACTGTCTCGTATGATGATAAAGCTTTCATTATTAATGGGCAAAGAAAGATTTTGATTTCTGGCTCCATTCACTACCCAAGAAGCACTCCTCAGGTAACATTGCTAATGTCTCAGTTCTTCATATCTGTCCATTCAAATCACAATAACTCCGACTCAAAGTAGGTAAAAAAGAAAATAGAGTAGATGAACGTGGACCCCACTAATAAATTTCTCCTTTTACTCCAGTGTTTTACCGTAATAATTTTGTTTGTTTTCTTGTTTTTGTGTACATAGATGTGGCCTGATCTTATACAGAAGGCTAAAGATGGAGGATTGGATGTTATACAGACTTATGTATTTTGGAATGGGCATGAGCCTTCTCCTGGGAAAGTACGGAAAAAACTTCTGATTAATTTTTTTAATTAATTTTTGTGCAAAAATTGAGTGTTTAATTTTGGATTTAATTCAATTTTTACAGTATAATTTTGAGGGAAGGTTTGATCTTGTCAAGTTCATTAAGCTGGTGCAACAAGCAGGGCTCTATGTTCACCTCCGCATTGGCCCCTATGTCTGTGCAGAATGGAACTTTGGGTAATGCTCTCACACGAATAGACATGCAAATTCTGTCTTTTGATTTTCTCGACCGAATAGAGTGGAGAAAGTGGAGTTATGTAGTCGACTATATTTATTGAAAAAAAAGATTTTAAGTTTTGTCTTAGTCTAGGTTTGTGCTAGTCAAAATCATTTACGTGGCAACTCATTTTTTACTCGCCTTGCGATTGGTGAATTGTTCGAAGTGGCTAATTGCACTTTAGATGGAATGTATAGTTAAATTTATATTTAATTTATATTTAACTTACATAAGAGGCAACGATCATTTTTCGCAAGTCCAAATCATTGGGAAATAGAGTGGCGAAAAAGGATTTATGTAGTCCCCTATATTTATCGAGACAAAGTCTTAACTCTCGTCGTAGTATAGGTTTGTGTAAGTCCAAATCATTTATGTGACAACTCGTTTTTCACTTTCCTTGAGGTTGGTTCGTAGTTTATGTACAGTTTTAATCCATCTTTAATATACGTAAAGAGGCATGTGATTATTTGCTCTGTTTTTATGCAGGGGATTTCCCGTTTGGCTAAAATATGTACCAGGTATAGAGTTTAGAACAGACAATAAGCCCTTCAAGGTGCGTAAATCTTTGTGGCGTACTATGAGAAGAATATTTTTTCGTCACTTCATAGTTAATTCTTCTGTTTTCTTGTTGACTATGTTTAAGGTGGCTATGCAAGGATTTGTTCAAAAAATTGTGAATATTATGAAGTCAGAAAAACTGTTTGAGCCTCAGGGAGGTCCAATAATTATGTCACAGGTTGGAAAATATTATGATCTCTTTTTAATTTGTAATTATCCTTCATTTATGCATTGAAAATTGTTGTTTTAATCGATATTGTAATCTAATAATGCAGATAGAAAATGAATATGGACCTGTTGAATGGGAAATTGGTGCTCCTGGTAAGGCTTATACAGCATGGGCAGCAAATATGGCTGAGGGACTGAACACTGGTGTCCCATGGATCATGTGCAAACAAGAAGACGTCCCGGCCAATATTGTAAGCAATTCCTATTTTCCAGTCGTTACTTATTTTTGATGTCTTCACCAAGAACATGTTTGGTATGTAGTGAACAAAAATCTACTGATGTGTATAAAATCTATATTGTTTCATCATGTTGCAGATAGATAGTTGCAATGGTTTTTACTGCGAAGGCTTTCGTCCTAAAAATCCCAATAAACCCAAAATGTGGACTGAAATCTGGACCGGCTGGTTAGTTACTGATATCACAATCCCTTTTTTCGACTTAATGTATTGATCAGGTTTTAGACAGTTGATATCCCCTGTTTATCTCCTCTATTTCCCAAAGGTATACACAATATGGCGGTCCAGTTCCTCACAGACCTGTAGAAGACTTGGCTTTTTCAGTGGCTCGGTTTGTCCAGAATAATGGTTCATTCTTCAATTATTATATGGTTAGTCGATATTCATTCTTTGTAAAGAATAATCATGTTCATGATTTTGTAAGATAAGGTGATGTATTTATTTAGTTAAGATATCTAATATGTTTTATTGAAATATTTGGCGGCCCCAGTACCATGGAGGAACCAATTTTGGCCGAACAGCTGCTGGTCTTTTCGTTGCCACAAGCTACGATTACGACGCTCCATTAGATGAATATGGTATGCTCCAAAATCCACATAATGGATTATCAATGGTCATGTTTTTAGTCGAAGCTTATGGATCCTCATCACGATGAATTGGTTTACCATGCAACAGGACTGCCGTCTGAGCCAAAATGGGGGCACTTAAGAAATTTACATAAAGCAATTAAGCAATGTGAACCGGCTTTAGTTTCATCATATCCAACCGTAACCTGGCCAGGGAAGAATCAAGAGGTAACCTTGATATGGCTTTCTCAAAGCTATGTATACATGCATGTAACTTGTGTACTTACAACTGAACTGCACTACTAACCTGCCTTGTCACATCCGTCTAGGTTCACGTATTCAGATCAAGATCCGGGGCTTGTGCTGCTTTCCTTTCGAACTACGACCCTACATATTCTACAAAACTGATGTTCCAAAATCATCCATATGATCTGCCTGCTTGGTCCATCAGCATTCTGCCTGACTGCAAGACTGAAGTATACAACACTGCAAAAGTAAGCAAAAAGGTTCCTTAACGATCGTAAACAAAATAACTTTCTTTATTGGTCAAGAAGAATATAATATTTTTCTGGTTGTCGATGTCTTGATTATTCACAAAGCAAAGTTATGTCAATTCTTTCAAAACAACTTTATTTCTTTCCTAGAAAATTAGCATATTGAAGCAAATGATTTTCAAGAATGAGATTGTAATTTTCAATGTCTTTGGCTGCAGGTTAACGTACCAAGCTCAAAGGCGAAAATGACACCTATAAGTAATGGGTTATCATGGCAGTCGTACAATGAAGAAACTCCTTCAGCTGATGACAGTGATGCACTTGTAAGGGATGGTTTATTAGAGCAACTATATGTTACCAGAGACTCCTCGGATTATTTATGGTACATGACAGAGTAAGTGTATAAACAATAATCCCACAGTGTTCCTTGATGCAAGTTTGAAACTCATATTTCTCTTTTTTAACGTCTTCGTTTACTGCATTTCTTGTTGCGGAATACAGCGTCAATATAGCATCTAATGAAGGATTTCTAAAGAGTGGACAGTGGCCTCTTCTCGCTATCATGTCTGCTGGTCATGCCTTGCATGTTTTTGTCAACGGCAAGTTATCAGGTAACTGAACCTTCCTCCTATTGTTTAAAGTAGTCAAATCCAATCGAGCATAATGTTCTGTATTCCTGATTCTATGATAGGAAGCACATACGGGAGCTTGGATAATCCAAAATTGACATTTAGCGACTACGTGAATTTAAGAGCTGGTGTTAACAAAATCTCTTTACTCAGTGTTGCTGTGGGTCTTGCGGTTAGTTTGTGATCTGTACTCTTGCTTTAATGTTACAAGTTTCAATCAAGCTCTTACTCTTTAAGTTCTATTTTATTTACCACAGAATGTTGGTGTGCATTACGAGAAATGGAATACTGGAGTGCTCGGTCCTGTCAGCTTGAAGGGACTCAACGAGGGCACAAGAGACTTGACGAAGCAGAAATGGTCTTATAAGGTTCGTGCTTCGCTTGCTTCGAGTTTTAACTTTCCTATGAAATGAACATGAGATGGAAAGCTTTTGGATTGATATTTGAGAAACTATAACGTGGATAGGTCGGTTTGAAAGGTGAATCATTAAGCCTTCATACTGTCACCGGAAGTTCCTCAGTTGAATGGATACAGGGATCACAATTGGCTCAAAAGCAGCCTCTTACATGGTACAAGGTAAACATGCCTATATCATCAATTCTTTTTTGAGTCTTGTAGGCGATTAACTTAATTACCCTAATTCCAATCTGTTGTGGTCATTACAGGCTACCTTTAATGCACCAGATGGAAATGATCCATTAGCCTTAGATATGATAAGCATGGGAAAAGGTGAAATATGGATAAATGGCGAAGGCATAGGTCGACACTGGCCTGGTTATATAGCGAAAGGGAACTGCGGGGCCTGTAATTATGCCGGTATATTCAAAGAGACGAAATGCCAAAGTGATTGTGGACAGCCTTCTCAGAGATGGTAAGACATATTTTCACACTTGCTTAACAGTAATATTATGTTTTGATCTTTAACTGAAACTGTAAATGTCAGGTATCATGTTCCACGTTCGTGGTTGAATCCAACCGGGAATCTGTTAGTGGTGTTCGAAGAATGGGGCGGTGATCCGACTAAAATTTCATTGGTTAAGAGAACGGCATAATGAGTATGAAGAAGTAATCAGTATATAAATTCCCGTAGCCATCAAATAACGAAGGCCGAGATACCTCATCTGTAGTAAATAAATACTCGAATACAAGATCCAGAATTCAAAAGGCCTGGCCTGGATTGGACTTGGTTTGAGGGGAATGAAAAGTTGTACATTTATAACATTCTCCATTATAGGACATGATACGGATATGTTTAGGAGAGTTGAATGTAATAAAACTGCTTATAGAAATGTATGTTAGTTTTGTTATTACAGATGTAATAAAACAATTATGAAATCCGGCCAAGAAAATCTGGATTATGATATTTTATTACTTTAATTGATGAATTGCAGACGAACTCGTGCTTTTAGGTTTCACCAAGTTTGATGCAAAATCTTTGTATTTAGCCATGTGTGAGTGTAAGAGATTTAACTCACTTATCCCTTAAGTTGAAGAAGTTTACTAGTAATACCCAGAAATAATCACTGATAAAATAATCTGGGGGGGGGGGGGGTTTTTATTTTTAGGATTTAGGTTGGGAATCTGATTTGAAAATAAGCAATTCAAAATTAAAGAGAATCAGTTTTGTTACAGGAACAGACTCAGTGACAGATTTTTATATATAAATATACTTGGCAAAGTTTCATTGACAGTTAAATAAAAATTGTCAATCAAAAATTACCAAACCAGCCTGTCAAAAAGTGGCATGTCACTGAGCTTGTTCAAGCAGATTTATTCAAAGACAATAATTTGAGAACAATGTGAAAAAGGAAATTACCCAACAATAAATGCAATCAGCAAGCAGAATTATCTCCATCCTCTTAGACCGAATAATTTTGCTGATCAAGGTGAAGATAAAATTTAGAGACATTCGAATTGGGCTAAATAAGCAGTTACAAAGCATGAGAGGCTTCGTATGTCATTATTGGGCTCAATGGATAGCTGATGGAGATGGAAATAAAAATTAATTAGAATTGAGAAAATTATTCTAAACACTACATTTAAATTTCAACTTAAAAAATCATAGTGTTTTAAATTCAAAAATCAGATTCAATTATTTTTTTTTTCCAATTATCAGGATATAATTCTTATATAAAAAAATTATGTATAATTTTTCTAAATCTACTTACTCTACCATCACCCGCAAAAATGCAAGTTTCCATTTAGATCTGAATCAGAGGTGGAGGTAGTGTGAGATGTAGAGCCTACCATGCCGTCTATTTCACACATCTGAATTAGAGGTGGAGATGGTGGTGGAGGATTGCAGTTTTGAGGTGGTACTGACAATTTAGGTGGTGTCGATAGTGGTAGAGAGGGTAGGGCAAGATGAAAATTGATTGCAACCCTTTAATTGTACTTTGTCACTTATAAATAATTTGTACTCTTCAATTGTTTGATTTGTGACCCATTGATTGTATTTTGTGATTTAATACGAGATTTGTGATCCATAAATTATATGATATGTAATTATTAGCTCGTGAAACCAACACTTGTTTGATTATATATGTCATATTATTTTATCACAAATCATACAATATAATCATCTTATTTCAAACCATCGAGGTTTGTTCGATTTGCAATTTCACAAATTTTTTGTACAACCCTACTATCATCTTCATCATTGTGCAATCTAGTCCTATAAAACTGTCCCAAACATGCCCTAACTTCCAATAAGATTGATTGCTTTTACATGGACAGGATTGGTCCGAAAAGTTAAGCAAAAAGTCTTCAAACTGACCGTGGAAGTTCTTCAGCTAAGTGGGTAAAAAAGGGGCATTTGTTATACACGTATATCATTTTTCACATCGAGCGATGACACACCATTAAATAATTTTAAAAATTAAACAATTTTTCTTCTAATTCTTTTTTAACAACACATCAAATGTCACGCTTGATGTACACTTAAGCGCATTTATCATTTTTGAAAAAAAGGGATCACTCTTGGCTCAAAAGCAGCCTATGATATGGTACAAGGTGTATTCTACCTCTATGATCTTTACTACTTCGAATATGACAATTCATCTTAATTTGCATATTTCAGTAACACCATTTTTTCATGTCTTTCCCATAGGATGTTCATGTGCCGCTGGGAAATCATCCAGTAGCCATAAAAATGAGTAGCATTGGAAAAGGTGAAATATGGGTAAATGGACAAAGAATAGGTCAACACGGTTTGGTTATGCAGCAAAAGTTGTAGCCCCTGCAATTATGCCCGTACCTACAATGAGAATAAGTGCCAAACTGATTATAAGCAGCCCCCTCACAGATAGATTGAGATTACACTTCTTAAGCCTTGTTATGAATAAATTTGAGATTGGCTCGTTTTTATTTGTATAAGCAAGACCTAAATATTTCTATTTAAATGCCAGGGACCAAATTTGCGGCTGAAACCAAGAGGAAACAAATTAGTCATGTTTGAAGAATGGGGGTAGTGACCGAACCAACATTTCTTTGGTTACAAGAACTGCATAAATAATATGAAATGTTTATTGCAGAAAAGAAAACCCATTTTTATGATGATATAATAACATACAAGTGTTCAATTGAGTATTAAGAATGTAAATGTTTTGTTTTACTTCATAACATGAACAAACTCTTGATTAGGGAATCTTGCTTCTTTTACCGAAAGTGTTTCATAGTACTTCTGGTCTTGAAAACATAAACACAGCATGACACGAAACATTAAAAATGCTATTTTTCCAAAATAAACAAAAAATCAATGCGCCATCACCACGGATAGGAAAATAGGACAAGGTTTGTCAATCATAACAATAATTTACGTTTGTAAATAAGGACTAACCTTATGTCAGCTGGATATGCAGGGATTTTTAGTATCTTTTGCATATTTGTATTTGTATTGTATTACAGTCTTCTCTTTAGCTGCACTTTCCGTAACTGTGAAGTTTTGTCCAGCCAGCAGAATTCTTTGCTCTCTTCGTTCTTCCAAATAATCTATAGTAAATCAGCATGTTTAGCTCTGCATTCACAAAAGTTGCTCACAGGTAGGGTGGTGTACAACTCAAAGCATCGACTAAGTCATTTAGATCCTTATTTTTCAGAAATACATCCTTCCCTTGACATCTCCATCTGATCAGTCTAGCGAGAAGATCGCTTCTCATTTGAAGATCATCATCTTTGTCGATTTTCAGTTGAAGTAGCCTCTTGATACACTTGACCAGATAATTCCCAGTCTTTGATTTCACTTGGCAGATTAAATTCAATCCATTCTCTTCAATCTCAAAAGAATGTGACAAACTCTCAGTAACATCTATTATTTCAAAGGCAACTCGGGTTCCTGCAATAGCCTCTGTTCTTGTATAATTTTCAGTCAATGTCACCGAACCCTCTTGCCAATCGCATTTCTGTCTTCTTAGCTTCAATCCAAAATTTTGTGTTTCTGCAAATTGAGAGCCATTTCCAGTAGCAGCATAATGCAAAAACAGTTCACATCCTGCCGGATTTAAATGATCAGAGTAACCAATCAAGATGCCTAACGGAATCCTCCCAAATAACAGATTTTGTAGAATGCTTAACTCTTTGCATGTTTGCACTTTACTAGAAGCTGAAAAGCCAAGAACTGCTTTACAGTACCTTAAGTATGTGTCTTGAAATTCCTGGATCCATAGCCAAGCCTTACCAATATCCAGCTCGGCGGATGTTTTATTGTGTAAATCAGATCTCCCATTTTCCTTCCTGTCGGTTGTCTCCTTGCATATACTGGGGCTGAACCAATTGCGAGTCCATGATCCTGATGCTCTAGTCAAATAATTAACTAAGAGATCCTGATGAGATTCACTGGTAGGGTTCAAAATCCAAGCAATATACCTTGCAGCTTCTGCAGAACAAGGTGTTTCTGCATTCTGCCATGAATAAGTTGACGCAAATATAAGTTCTGAATGGGAACTACTGACAGAACCGTTGTCGGAAAAGAGCAAGACACATGCAAAAAAGAACCAATCCGGAAAGTTCAATGTCAAGCCCCTGTTTTGTGACAGTAAAAGGAAAAAAAAATCATTTGAAACAAACTGTGGACAGCTCAAATTTTATGCTTCTTATGTCACTAAGAATATACCATATGGATTTTAAGTCCACCATTTTGATCTTTGTTGCAGCCTTCTTTGAAGTCGCATCCCAATGACCTCTAGAATGAGAAATTGATCCATTAATTTCATAAACTAAATGCTGAAAATTTTCCAGGGACTTGGGTCCAGCTAAAATCCGCAACAACCGATGCTCATAGGGAAAATAAGCATGAGAAAAGGGGAGTTTTGATCCAACTTCCATGGATATGCCCCACCACATTGGTCTGGAAATTATATCTAGCACTTGTGCAACAAGCTGGGTCAGAAGCTCTAGCACAGATGCCATACCTCTGTTATGTCAAGCCAACCCGATCAATTAAGTGAAACAAGGTCACTAAACAGAAAAGTTGCACTTAATAGACCTCTATAAAGTGAACAGCACACTTTCAGATTCTGACTTCCATGGTAAATATCTGATGCATTTAATAAAACCTTAATCTTCTACTTGGAACCCATCCAAATTAAAGTGAAAGTAAGCAACAGCGATTGAATAACAAACAAAATATGTAACTTGAAACTAAGAGCTTACGTTACAAGAAACCAGTTGTGTAACAAGGCCCTTGTCTCAATAAACAATGAAGGAGAAATGACCAGGCATATTAATCTTGAACGCCATTCTATCCTTTCATAAATTTCTTTGCTCAAACAAATAAAAGGTCTTTTAATAACCTCTTGCAAAATTTGTGACACATCTTGCTTCAAAATCATTGGATCAAGATACCACAAGAGCAACCTGCTAAGAAATGCATCAGAACTTCATACAAGACGAATAAGGATAAATCAGATGATCATGAGAATGAAGTGCTGAATAATGATACTCATTAACTGCAAAAAAAAAAAAAAAAAAAAAAAATNAAAAAAAAAAAAAAAAAAAACACATTGATGGTCATTGATAAGAAAACTAGTTTAATTTCTGAATTTTTTGCCACTCATTTGGTTTTAATAGCCATCCGAAGGTTATACTAGCATATTCATACAAAAAGGCATGAGTGATATAACAGTTAAAAACAATAGGTAATAGAACAGTTAAATACAAGAGGCCTCGTTGGCTAAAATAAAGTTGTTCAGAGTTAAGTATAATGGTTATTAGCTAATTAAATTTTGATTAACCAGTAATAATTCATTGTGCATCTGGAACATTCTACTTATTGTCATTTTATACATATCGCAGAATCTGTATTTTGGATAGCAGCATTCTATTATGGCCGCTGAGCATTTCTAGAGGTTTGATGGTTTGTTTTGTAACAATATATATTTCTCTGTCATCAGAATGAAACAATAACAACTTCTCATTCTCTGTTTGCATTATATGGTATCAGAGATCTCAAGTTTTAAAACTTAGCAATGGCATCCTATGACTCTGAAGATTCCAACAGCCAACACCAATCCAATCAACCACTAAACCAGCTGCAATCGTGATAACTACACCTTCAAGCCTAAAAACCAGCAAATCAGTTCACTGCTGTGCAACTGGATGATGAAATGTTTTAAACTGGAGGAGCATGTACTCGCTGTAAATCATGGTGGGTTTGGACTAGAGGGTTTCATTAATGGATCTCCAATGCACTCTAGAGCTCATTTCCACCATTGACAGTAAACTAGGATCAGTGGGCCTGATTATGTTTTGTGCGATAGATAAGATCAGCTAATATTTTCTCCTCTCTTAGCATCCATGACTGACGGTAATCAATCCCAAATGGTGGGCTGCAACACTGCTAGTGACATCTGGTGTGTGGTTGGTGGACTCTTTGCTTCAAGATCTACAGCAAAGGTGATGCAACATAAGTTCCAGCTCCAGATTCAAAAGAAGGGTGGACTTGTATAAGGGAGTACCTCTTGAAAATGAAGACCTAAGCTGATGCTCTTACCTAAGCAAGTTATAGGATTTCTAAAGACAATTAAATTTTCTATATTTGGGCTTGGAATAGAGTATGATAGGGGTGGGCAGGGTCCGATTCGATTCGGTTCTAAAGAGAACCAAACCAAATTTGAAATTTTCGGATATTTAGTAAATAGAACCATCGGGTCTAAATTTAATTAATGGAACCGGTCGGAAACGGTTCCATTCGGTTCTATTCGGTTTGGTTCGGTTCTGAAATTCCGTACAATAATTAAATTTTTTTATATTACAACAACGCTATATTAATTCGAATATGACATATTCAATCTTAATTATTATAAAATAACGTAGTCCAATCTCGTGATATCTTTTGTACCCTCCTTTGTTGAGTTCATAAATTTGACTGTTAAAATCACAAGAAGAGGAAGATAGCTAATTCACAATAATATAATGGTAAAAATGATACTACGGTAGAATAAGAGATTTTGGTAAAACTTAGGTCAATTTGATTAAGTTAGGCTTGGCTGAAAATTAGAAATAGTAAAATCATATTTTGGGTTTGGACTAAATTAATTAGTTAGCAATTTATTTAAAAAAACTAAAATAATTTGACTTATTTAAGATAAAAAATTAGAGAGATTTGGTTCTAATTCAGTATTTCGATTCTTGGTCTAGACCGAAAACAGAATCAAATCCGTCGATTCTCAATTCAGATACCCGTTCAGATATTTAACTTAAGAAGACTGCTCGGTTCGGTTTAATTCGATTCGGGTCCGTTTCGGTTCGATTCGGTTGGGAAGTTTTGTCCAGCCATAGAGTATGATATAATAAAGGCACAATCAGAAGAAGGAAAACAATATTTTAACCGAATGCCCACTTTGAACGTTGTTAATTTATAGATATGATAGAGAGCTGAATTAGAATTTGAACAACTACTAAGATATCTCATTATGTTGGCTTTCTCGAGACAAAGAAACTAAATGTGGGAGGAAGGATAAACAACAAAAATCACGAGTAACCAATCTTGTAGAAATAATAGTTAAAAAGAGAATGTGAGCTATGGATATTGATTGATGAGTTACTAGACAACACTTCGATGTAAAACCCCACATCACACCTTAATGGTACTTCTTCATTCTTAATATTGATTTCATTTGGCAAATGGCAAGATATCCTGGCAAGCAAAGAAGCCTTGCCATCGCTAAAGTTTGTATCAAGAGCAGGAGTTGATTGTAGGGAAAATTGAATGTGCGGTACCAGCACTGCTACTCTCACTACAGCACACAAAAGCAAAGCTGAAAGCTCACCTGCTAAACAACACACGTCAGACAATTTTATGCGAATTTATTAAAAAAAATACATGTAAAAAGCCTAAATGGACACATATAGAAATTCCATAGAACGCACGATTTATATGTTCTCTTTATCTGCTTCAAATGCTAATTCGCCGACAACCAGAATTTATTACTCTCCAGACATTTTCCATTTCAAGAGGAATAATAACAAGTAGAGCCCAAAAGAAGTTTCATGATTTCCATCTACTAATGTTCAAATCAATCAATTATGAAAAAAATGGTGATGTATATTTCGGAATTTCAAGTAGAGATTAGCAGGAGACGTTAAATGCTTTCTTCAAAGCTTGATGAAAATTTCACTCCTACCCACTTTCTGTTGAAAGGAAATAGAATTTCATTTAATCAACTAAACTTTTGTATCAACTTTTATCATTAGGTAATAAAATTTCAAGTGTAGAAGAATTTCTAAGTAATTTAATATCATTCAAGAGTCATAATCCGGATTTTACCAATAGTAGCATATTACCAAGTTCATCCTAAAACTGAATGTAAAGCAGTCAGCTTGGCATTACAAGGCAAAATTGTGGCATCACGAGCACTGCATTCTCATAATATAAGTTCTAAAACTAAAACAGAGCGAGAGCAAGTACAACGACCTTTATGTCCGGGTAAATTTTCCGATACCTCAGCACACGCTTTAACAATATTCACACAATCTCGACTGGAAATCGATCCACCGACTCTCAAAACCTCCTCCTCATTAATCCTGAACAACTTGCATCCAATTGACGACGTTAGAACAGTAGCAATCGTTCTCACAGTGTACTCAATCACTGAATCATAAACCTAAAAAAAAGCAGAAAAACATTCAAAATTACTGAATAAAAATTACAGTACTTCATCTAATTGTTTATTTATTCAAATTCAAGGTTCAGAGCAGACCTGTGGACCGGTGTAGCACATGAGAGAAAGCGCAGCATCCAGAACTCGAACCCTAGGGGTTTCGCTCAAGTTGAGTGAACGGTTCAGATTTGAGATTGAGAGGGCGAGAGTTGGATCTTCATTTCCGTTCATTGGATCTAGATTTTGGAGAGACGATGCCATGGTCGCAAACAAAGAGGATAATTCTGGGAAACTCCACATTTGTAGAGAGGGGGGGAGAGAGACGCACGGGATTTCCCGCCAAAGGGGTTTGGGGTTAAGACTGAATGATTTCTTTTTGAAAACCAAAATGCTTTGAATCAAGTCGCGACTATAGTAAATCCAACGTGCAACAATTAAGAATTCATAACTTTTAAATCATACATTTATGTTGATCTCATTTTTTGCACGATTGACGTAAACAACAAATATCGGACCCGCTCGCGTTATCTCAAGCTAATTCCAACAGCGTGGAACAATTATCAATCGACAATAAAACAATGTTTGAACGTGGAAAAAGTTTTATAATACGAGATATGGATGTTCAAGGTTCGGTGAAATATATGAGATAACTTACTCGATAATTAATGATAAATTAAGAACTAAACTCACAATCAATATTATATCTCAAACACTAAAAATGTCAGATTAATAAAAAAGAGAGAGAATATATATGGTTTTTTGTCAATACTTTTTCATTATCCTCAAATGGCACAAATGGAGACGTGGTTTCATCTCCTTTATCGAAGCATCATATCTTAGGTATCAATATTGACTCCACTAGCCTGTGGCGCATTAAATGTCCTAAAAAGGAGGCGTCTACCCCATACCCTTTGTTGATAAGATTGACATTTTTACTCATTACAACAGTCCAATTAATTATTGTAAAAGGATTTTATAAATTAAAGATCTTAAAACGTGGATCGTCATCAGCCTTAGTTGAGCCTCGGATTCTTCTTCATTGGACATCGCCACTTTGGCAAAGAAATTTCGTTTGGGCATCAGATTTGTCTTTTAACATATGGGTTTCGGTGGGTCGGATTTGTAGACTCTAGTAGACCTTACTCCACGTCGAATGCCACATAGCTCCAACAAAAGATGTTTTGACGGGTCGGATGAGCCACGTGGGAGCCTGTGTGTCAAAGCATAACAATTTCATCAATTTTTACTAAAATTTACTAAAATTCTGATTTTAATCATCATCAAACAGGGGCATAGAAAAATGCTACATCAATTTATTTCTATTCTAGGAACAAATCGGCAAGAACTACTATTTACATATTAGAGTGATTATTAGATGGAACATAATTCATTAAGAGCTAACTAGAAATCATGTTGAAGACTGCACATAACCCAAAGCGAGTTACATTTCGCCAATGATGCTAGTCGATTTTGTCATTCTTCATGTTAATGGCAACTTGATCCATTGTATCTGCATAAAGGAGGAGTTAGGAAACTCATCCCCGATCACCCTTTGCATCTGGTGTGAGAGGAAGTAAATATGTTGAGAAATACTACATGTACAACTAGGTGTGTCACCTCAGTATTTTGTCACCATGGTTTACAACTAGAGTGTACAAGTAGCATAAATGTAATATGTTCTTGAAGTAAACTTATCATTGAAGAGTGTGAAGACTAGTTGTATATGGAAAGTTACGAATGTAAAAATTATCTTTTGTTTGATATTTATGATTTAACGGTGTCAGAAAAATATGTTTAGTTGGTTTAATTGTAGACAACACGATTTAGGGAAGAATATGTTGGGAATATTACACTGATACTGTGCATATTATATTCACAAAAACATACCGATAATATGTGTGATATTGAAACATAATTTGACTTACCTAAATAGTTGAAAAGACAATTTAATAATTTACCGAATCTGAATACATGAATATGGACTCGCTACTTTCTATTTTTGAATGAAAGTGTGTCATTGAACCATGCAATATAAACATATAAACAACGACCATGTCAAATCATAGGACCATTCTAAATAGCTTATACCAACGAACTCGAACGGAANCACGTCAAGCCATAGGAGCACTTCAAATGGCTTAGACCAACGAACTCGTACGGAATTATCTCTTTTTCAAACTTATGATTTTATGCAAAGAAATCATTTTTGATGAAGTATTTTATGCAACATAACATGTAAAGAATGAAATCGAATGATAAATACACGTCCAAAGGGTCCTATATATAGAGGATGAAGGGTTGTGAATGAAAAGTCGCGGCCCAAGATTAATAACTCTTGCCATAGGTCGCACCATTCACTGTCGCTAGCATGTCGCCAACACGTTGCTAGAGTGAAAATAACAGAGACTCTATTGCTAGCTTATGGCTTGCTAGCTTGTCACTCAGCCATAAGCTAGCAACAACTTTAGTCAATTTCCAGACAATTTCCTCTATTTTTTTCCAACTTTGGATCGCAATTTCTTATTTATCCGAAATTGGTTTTGAGATTCCAAATATACCACGACAATCTACTCGATGAGTAGAACGAGTTGGTCTATTTATATTTGTAATTTGACCATCAGATCAAGTCTGAATATTTGGTTGAACTTGATACGAAAGTCACTTTTTGGCCCTAGTAAAGAGAGAATGGAAAAATGATAATGCAAACACTAGTAAAGAGAGAGTGGAAAAACATTGCATCAGGTAAGGTAACTTCTGGCCTTGAACCTTCATTAGTGAAATACTATCGGATTTACTAGTTAATTAGTGAACGTGATGTCTTGAACTATTCAGTCGTTGGTGTAAATCAGGATAATAGTACTCACACAATGCTTCCCTAAACCGTTCATAGTTCTCATAATTGTGTTCATTTTGGCTCTGAACAACTCTTGGGTTTCATAAGTGTTTAGAGAATTTTAACCTCGAACAATTCTCATTGAAGTGGCTCCATTTCACACTTACATAGGTGACCTCATATTAAGAGTATTCTATCCTACTCTATTTGACTTAATCAAGATATACGAATCATTAAAATAGTATCTTAACATTTAATCATTCTGCAGAAATCACTTTAATTATCATAGGAATGGTAGGAATAATTTCCTAAGTGCTTTATGGAATTTTCATAACTTAGTTGTCCATTTGAATCAAAATCTTGGGATCTTCAGTTAACAAGGTAGGGTTACCATTATAAAGACTCTTACGTAGTAGGCTTAATCTCATTTCCTTCGATATGCAGTATACTTGATCTCTTGGTAAATCTCTTAAAGGTACAACGAGTTTATACCATTGAGATCAAATGCTTGTGGTATTTGTCTACGTCATATATGTCTAGACTTACCATTACATGTGATTTAGTATCTTATTAAATATAGCTTGCCAACGATCGATTCATTTAATAGATACACATTATCACCAACTAAAAATCCTCTTATGAAGCTACATGCTTTTTACTAGCTTTATCTAAAACTTTATCAATTTCCAAACTTGGTTGGAGAATTTCTATCAAATCATTACACTAGTTTATCATATTTACTAGTGAATTTCAGACTCATGAGTATTTAATATTCAATATTAAACTATTACAAGGCATTTATAGATATTTTTCAAATATTCCAATTCTTCTTGCATATCCAAACAAACGTCATATTTGGTATTCATCCCATTTCATCCACTTTAGATTTAGTGTATACCATCCTTATAATTAGTATAATGATTTCTACCTTCTCACTTCATAGACTTTCTTCTAAAATTTATAAGGTATAAAGGATTTAACTTGTAGAATTAGTTACCCCCAAAATTCCTTAATTGGGAATACATATGCAATAAAGTTGCATCANTTATAAGTTCGCAAGCATTGAAGTTAACCCCCACAGTTTTTGGTTACACTTGAACTTAGAGTTCATCAACTCTTTCATAGTTCAATTCATTTATCGAATAGATAACGTCCATATCGAATGCTTCGTGAAAGTCTAAATACTTTCAAAATCGTGGTCGTCAATTCACAATTTATTGAAATTGCATACAATGTGCTTTAATCCAACTACATTTGATCAATATCATCACATAGACCAATAATGCTTTTCCAAGCATAAACCAACTTAATTGGTTCCATGCATGTAGTATAGTACAACAATGAAAATGGTTAAGCATCTCGATTCACAAGATTGCAACATATGCAATTTATGAAATATTCAAATTTGTGACTTTCACAAGATAGTATCATGGGGTACCAATTCACTATATATTCCATATGTTGAAAAGTTGTGTTTTCAAAAGACACAATTATACAAAAGGACACACCTTTTGAAATTAATCTCTATAAAGAGACACACCCATTGAAAAATATATTTTGTATTATTTTCCAATGATTCCGAGTAATTAAACGGCTTACTTCTTATTACTAAATAACATTTTGTCATACTCTTATACATATATAATTTTGCATAAATCTTCTCACTTAATTTCATCAAATTAATTGAGACTATCAAAATTAAAAGATGAAATTAACCAACTAATTTATCATGTCATTTTTTTCATATTTCAATAAAAGGAATAGTCATGAAAGTTCATATACTTTCAACAAATAGTTGGCATTCTTCTAACATTTATACATGTATAATGGTATCTATTTCTGTTATTAAAATAGAAATTCATCACATTCATGAAATGAATAGTAACAAATATGCTTATTCCAAACCTTTATACATCAATTGTATAAATTTATTCCATCTCAGTGAACACATGTTGTGACTAGGAATATCAAAGTCTCATGGAAGTCTGTGCACTTTCACATAATAAGGGATATTACGATCTCATTATCACGACATGAATTATCGAAACATGCAATATCAATCTCCATCACAAATGAAATTATGTTCACCCATCATTATGTGATGAAAATATTCTAGCATTTATATACTAAATATATGTTGTTCAAATTTTAAACATAAAATAGATTATGACGCAATGTCGTTGCATACTTCAAAAGGTGCAAATGAACCAATCATAGATTTAAAGTCACAAAACTTTAAATCATAACAGTTCAATTGTTTACAACAAATCAGAAATTGATTTATAAATTATGCACATTTCCATCATGTAAACACCTATTCACATGCAAACAATTTAAATGATATAACTTATAGTAAAAGACCAATAATTTTCATTAACTTCGATATGTACATAATGTATCATGAAGACGTACATAATGTATCATGAAGACATACATACTCATGCCCTTTCATACATGTAAACAGATAACTGTATGACATTTCATACACCAAGACAAATAAATTTATACTACACAATTCCAAAAAGATCACACAATTTCAAAAATAAATAAATTATCTTTAATGGGGGAAAGATACATATTTCATCATGCATATTCAACCAAAATAGATTATATAATTATAGAAATTTTGGCTTCAATTATTTATGCACGAATTCAAGGTCACCTTGCATGGTTTCAACTATTCAAAGGTAACTTCGGAATATAAAGCACATACAAAATCCATCTTAAGATTGTTGGGGATATTACACCGATAATGTACATATTATATTCACAAAAACATAACAGTAATATGCGTGAAATCGAAACATAATTCGACTTACCAAAATAGTTGAAAAGACAATTTAATGATTTACCGAATCCGAATACATGAATATAGACTCGTCACTTTCTGTTTTTGAATGAAAGAATGTCATTGAACCTTGCAATATAAACATATATACAAGGTTAACAATATTCTGAAATCAAACATAATTGAAATCAGAAATGAAAAAGATAAGGAAAGAAGAGATGCAAATGATGCGATTGGCCGAGGTAAGTGTTGAACACTGAACACTTTGTTCTTAAGATGGATTTGTTCCGCATCGATGCTAACAATTTTTCAGCAACCATCTTCCAAGATACAACGACCACGTTAAACTATAGGAGCACTCCAAATGGCTTAAACCAACGAACTCGAACGGAATTATATCTTTACCGAACTTATGATTTTATGCAAAGAAATCACTTTTCATGAAGTGTTTTATGGAACATAACATGTAAAGAATGATATGAAATGATAAAAACACGTCCAGAGGGTCAATAACTCTTGCCAAATGTCGCACCATTTACTGTTCCTAGCCGCACCAACACGTCGCTCGAGCAAAAATAACAGAGACTCTGTTGCTAACTTGTCGTTGGCCTGTCGCTCGAGCGACAGTCCAGTCATAAGCTAGCAACAACCTTAGTCAATTTCCAGACAACTTCCTCTATTTTCTTCCAATTTTGGACCGCAATTTCTTATTAATCCGAAATTGATTTTGAGATTCCAAATATACCACGACGATCTACTCGATGAGTAGAACAAGTTGATCTATTTATATTTGTAATTTGACTATCGGATCAAATCCAAATATTTGACCGAAATTGACACGAAAGTCACTTTTTCCAAGTTTCTGATTTTAACACTTAACTAAATTTTTAATCTTTTAAACCAATTTCTAACAGAATATGTTTATTTATTTCATATGCAAACATGATTTTTCTACTTTTGACTTTTTATGATTGAAATATATACTTGAAATTTATGTGAACTTGAACTAGGTGAGATTTACTTGCCAAGTATAATTGATAATCATGTGCAGTTTATTGTCATGGAAATTTCATCATCATCATCATCATCATCATGTCTCATGATCTCACATGCATACTTGACCACAATTTCTATCGGGAGTAGTCTTATAATTTTGAGATTGGTGATAGTACAAATAGTGTCTGATTTTATCATGAAATCGTGGTAACGATCTAATCGAGCTTGGAACCGATGTTGACTTGTCATGGCCATATTCTTGTTATTCATGTTATAGCTATATTGGGAACAATCTTATTATTTTGAGACGTGAAGTCTTAGTAAGAATCATCCTACGTTTAAGATGGATAGATATTTGACTTGTTATGTTCACCCACGTTTGTCGAAAGTGACACTAGTGTGATACTCGTTATTATTTACCATTGTTGGTTATTGAGCACTTGCCGTACAATTTGAGAACCATAGAGGGCCCATGCTTGAGCTTACCTTGCATAGTTGAGCTTGTATAGCATACTTTTAACTTCTCTTGCATACTTGGTTTCTCATGTGCACTTAAGCTTGTCATGTACACCTAAACCTGTCGGTTGTACAGAGCTTGTCATGTATCCCTTAAACTTGTCGTGCATAATTGAATGTGCAATACACATGAACACCATATTTTGCTCATTGGACACGTGTTCATTATTTGAATTATAATATTTCAGATAGCCACGATTATTATAGAATTGGAGTGAGTTCTCTAATGATGAGATACATAGTACTACACTAGGTGAGAACTTGTGAGTTATGGACTCGTAGACAAGTAAAAGACCATTATTTTCAATTTTTCATGTGGTTATGGAACCTATATTTTATTAATTACATTTTAATATAAAAAGAATTTGAGACGAGGTTATTTCCCAGAAACAGATTATGTACCGTATTTTATTGGCACATGTCAAATTAATTGTGTTATTCAAATGTAAATATTTTGGAAGGTCTAGAGTTTTTGAAAAGTAATTTCAAAATATTTCTTAAATTAGTATTGTTGTAATTATTAAAGATACAAGCTTTATTAAATAATTTTTGAAAGTCAAGATATTTGGTGTTATTTACATTGTCCATAACAAAAGAAATAGAAAAATAGTCTTGAAATTTGAGGTCTTGACACACCCCATCTTTTCGTCAAGTCATTGAAGGTTCATTTAACTTTTCACTTAACTGGGATCATCAAAGATTTAGTCCATGTTTGACACCCATTATTTTCAAACACTTTTTTCTACACAATCATTTTTAACCACACATTCAAACAATAAAATATTTTGCACATAAATCCAAAACTTTTTCCAACTTTTTAACCACACATTCTCCTAAAAAAATCACTATTCAAAACTCTATTTTTTTTTTTTTAAATAATGGTTGTCAAACAAGAGATTACTCTTTTCATTCAGCTTTCATGGTCACTTCAGTTTTAAAATCCCACTTGATTATCTAACTGGTGTGGATCCTCTTGGCTAGGAGATGATTGATTTGCTGACTATTTGTCTGAAACTCGCAAACGTTCAGGATTGTTGACAAGTAATAATTTTGGGAGTTAAGAT
>CAIGRB010152366.1:76077-90782 GCA_903798255.1 Fraxinus quadrangulata | reverse complement strand
CTTACTGGATTTATTTTCATTGTTTGATGTTAGAATTTACTAAAGTAGATATTAGATTTTATAAATTTCATAAAGAAAACCATCATTTGAAGAAAATAAAAAACATGTATGTAAATCCAATATAAAGATATACGATGGAAAGACGATCGATGTAAAACTTTCACATTCATGACATGATTTTACATTTTACATAAATAGGGTAATTATATAATATTCACCCACAATCCGGCCGGACATAAACCAAAAGAAATAGAATCAAGATGCAATCGAAGTCAAATAGGTTATTATCTATAAGAACTTTGATTCTTCCCGTCAAAAGAAGATTTTGTTACTTTGTTGTCTTCCTGGGCATGATTAACAGTAAAATGTACAGCATATATACATTCAAATTCATCATTCCATTCTGCCAAAATCTAAAGTACTACATGGCAATAAAAATTTACACAGTTAAATGGGGAAGGGTTGTAGGTGATGATGTGTGGAATATTGCAGAGAAAGTAGCACAGAACTTGGTGCGTGGACGAAAAGATTCAAGCTCAATATTTCTTTGAAATAACCTGCTGCCATGGAAGGATGTGGTTCTGTGCCTGTCTGCTCTCCAAGAATGAGAGTAGCATTTATTAACAAGCTTCATTGGTTCCTGACAACCAGAGATCAATGGGATAGCATGAACTTATCGACAATTCCAGTAGTCCAGCTAAGAACCACATCTTCATTAAGACCACCACTTGCACCCTCTGCACGGTATCATAAAAAAGATCTGAGCTTCTTTTTCTCTTTTAGAGTACTCTCAAGTATACTGCGTACCAAATATGCATTTAGTGTTTAATTATCTTCTTCTCATCTCTTCAACCCAACTTCTTTTGGTCCCTACAGATCCATAGTCCTCAATAATGATGACACGTATCTGTAATCAGAGTATCGTTAGCCCCATTTAAAGCACAAGTTATAACACAGAAGAGAGCTATTCTACCAAATTCTCATTTCTAATCCAGCTTGTAATCTGCTGCAAATATCAGTGTTGTATGACTGCAGGAGCATAAAAATCCTAGTCTTGCATCTTTCGGTCTATGCTGCATTCAGTAAACTAAACCGGTTGGCGTGAGCATTCTTCAACTGATTTTAACCAGATCCTTAGAGCCGAGACATCTTCAAAAGTGGCCCGTAACTGCGAAACAGTATTTAAGTTTCAGTCACAAACCAAAAATATATACAAACCAGCATCTTTACGAAATAATAAATAGGACTTGGAGGGGCAAAAGACAAATAGAGGGGTACCAAGTGACACATTATTTGACATCGTTCACGTCAAAACTGATTGCTTCCTACTGATTTCCTAGATTAGTTGTACTTCAGAACAATCTTTTTCAGGCAACTAACATAATAACCTGTCTCAACTACTGGCATCCTACACACCAAGTATCCTAATATTTTCTTGGTGAGAATATGTACAGAACTTTCAAGGGAACTGTAGATCTACTTAGTCTGCCCCAGTTCTTAGTGCGCAGAAAAAGCATATCGCTACAAAAATATTGCATTTGTTATACCAAGTGTCCAAATCAGGTATCACGTGCCACACAGGAGACTCCAGGGAACTGCTGGTATCAGGGAACGACCCTCTTTAATATCATTCAGGAATGCAAGTCATATAGCACTTGCACTACCACAATTGATCCAGAAATTTGAATGACTTTATTATCTAAATGTACTTAGGTGGTGGGCTGGGATCAACTTTTCAAAAAGGAAAGTGAACCATCGACAACCACACAAATGGAGGAATCAACCGTAATTCCTGATAAGAAGCAGGTATTATACTATTTGAATCTGTAATCCATTACCCGTACAAGGTGAATATTGCTTTTGATGTTTAGTAATATACCAAATACTCGAGCAAGGATCAGTTTACGCATTATCTTACCATTTAAACTATATGTTACATTTGTGGATGTAACATTTAACCTGTAGTATAGTATATTAACACCGAGCACGAGTGCATCTATATAGCACTGGAAGATCTTACAAAGGCATAAAACAAATACCAGTGGTACCGTAACATTTCATAGAATGTATGAGCAATAGTTCCAAGTTGTAAAAGGGTAATAACAACTTTAAATGGAAAAAATAGAAAATGATCATAAACAATCAACAAGACTGTCACTAAGTCAAAAATTGAAAGAAGTGCTTTAAAAGATAAGAGGAGTATTTCAAAATAGTCATTTGACAATGGTAAGAGTGGATAGCAGCCTTGTTGTAACTTTTACTTCCAGAAGGCCCCCTTTATAGGCCAAGAACTAATTTAACCTTGTTAAAAATGATCACCACTCAAAGAAGCAGGTTAACTCTCCAAACTCGCAGCCTCCAAACTCTCCAAATTCGACGTGTTGGACGGTTATTCAAAGCACACATCTAACCTTTAAAAATTTCCTCCTCTACTCCAAACCCTTCCACTTCCTACCAAATCCAGTAATTACGGTAAATCTCCAAAACTAATGCTACCACAATTCTCAATTATTGCAACACATTTTTATTTAAATACTACAACTGTACCATTCCCATAGTTATTTGGGGAAAATCCCCATTAAGTATAGAAGGGGGACTCCCTACCTTTTCCCCTTTCTTCTGTTATTCCTAGTGTCCGTTCATCTTTTTATTTTATTTTGTTTTTCTTCTTTTTCCCTATCTCTCATCGTCTCCGACAAGCAAAGGACCATAGGCTTTAAGCCTGAGATGATGGAGAAGAGTTAAAGGACAGTTTAGGATTTTTGAAAATAGAGATATATTTAAAAGAGTAACAAAAATAATGAGACCATTTTTCATTCTCTCTCTCCAAATACGTCCTTAAGAAATCTCATCTTAAAGATATTTGATACAGACAAATCCATTAGTAATTTTATGTATTGCATCACCTTGTTGAATTAACATCTAGCAAGTCTCTTGCACCAGTCACTAGCAGCCTGGATATTATAGTTTTGTCAGGAACCATCATAACCAATCAGAGCCAAAAAGCATACTAGAACATTAGCCATATGAAATGACACGTTATGTATGAATGAGATGATTACTGGAAACATAATGAGTATTGAGTGAAGCTTCGACCTATCTACATAAAATAACACTGTCATTGAGGAACTGAGAAGACCAAGCATCCATGGTCCCAACGCACTCTGATTTCTCTTCCTACATGGAGTCTCTTTTCTCTAATGATTTTGCCCCATTTGCCAACAAGATTATAATAACTCCCGCGCCATTTCAACTTCATTACATACAGATCACCACTGTCATCATCCCGAGCATTGATGGTAACTTGATGATCACTACTCAACTGTTCCCGAGCTTGTTGTGTCCAGTAGATGAGTATGTGATCCTTGACTGCTTTGCCTGGCAAAGTAAGGAATGGATGATTGGTATCAATGTCGGACAATGTGAGTGCTTTCTTAATAGGCCAATTATCATGTCCAGATGCTGTTGCAATGTAATGATCATCTGGAACTGAGAAGAATAAGCAATTATTTGCCCAACATATTCTGATTTCTTTGCCGACACCAAGTCCCTTCTGTCGAATTATATTTGCCCATCTCCCAATAAGGTTATAATAATTCCCTCGCCACTTCAATTTCATCATATGCATATCACCCGTATCATAATCCCGTGCATTTATAGGCACCTGCTCTTCCTTTCTCAATCTTTCTCTTTCTTGTGGCATCCAATGTGCAAGAATATGATCTTCAACAGCTTTACGAGGCAGCGGGAGGAAAGGATGGTTAGTATCAACATCAGACGAAGTCAGGACCTTCGTAAGAGGCCAGTGGTCAGGAACCAGAGGTGCTGTAACTGTTCGCATTGGTGGTACTAGAACAACCTGCCGTTGTGGAACTGAAAAGTGTAAACATCCATTAAGCCACCTCAATTTAATTTCTTGCCCAACATCAAGTCCCTTTCCGCGTACCACTTTTCCCCATTTGCCTATAAGATTATAATAGCTCCCACGCCACTTCAATTTCATCACATACAAATCACCAGTATCGTCATCTTGGGCATTAAAACTCACTTGGCCTTCTTCTCTTAAAAGTTTTGCCTGTTCAAACGTCATATACACAACAATATGGGTTTCAACCTGTTGCCTGGATAATGTCAGGAATGGATGGGTGATATCAACATCAGAGAGTGTGAGTGCTTTCTTAATTGGCCAATGATCCTGCACCTGAGGAGCAGCGCTGTAATATGCTGTCCTCTTCATTCCTAGAACTCATAACAAAAATTGGAACTGTAAGCTTTTGGACGTTCAACCGTCAATATTACTAGAGCTGAATGAATTGAGAAACATTTACTGTGGTAAGAAATAGCTTCAAGAACGTATCAAGACTACTAGCAAGAGTTGCAACTTAAAAAACCGAGCAACCAACTATGCCATGGGCACAGTCCATGTGAGGCCCACATACAATTAAAATAGCAACAGTGCTGCTAGAGATTTTGGTATGACACAGCATTTTTATCCACATTCACAGAGGCCGATTTTTGGAAACAACAAACTCCATCAGTTCCTCAGCAATCAAACCTTGATAATTTCCTTTATTCTCGCTCTTAATTTTGTTAATATCTAATTTCTCATAATGTAGAGTTCCATAATTAGCAGTAAGTATAGCTAGGTGAACCCATATTATAAATAACAAACAGTTCCAATTCTTCCATTGCTTTAAAATCTACTAAAAAGTTGAATTTTAGATGCAATTAATAAATCATCAAGCACTATAACATTGAAATTTCGGAAAATAAAAATAAGCTCCTATTTAATCAGTTAAAAAGGATAAGAAAACGAAGTCAACAATATGAGAGGCAAACGAAGTACAGTACACACAATCTTTTCCATATCATTTATCAGGTAAGCGGATTACCAGCATTTCCTTTAATAAATACTATTTTCAAAACAAAAACAGGTGATCCCAAAACATTTTTTTTTTTAAAAATTCCAAGAAAGACAACCACCAAATAAACACACAAAGAGGGGCAAAACAAAAGCATAAAAGAAAACTATATGTTGCACAAAAAAATTTCTGTTCTACATTAATCAAATGCGATCAGAAAAGGTTATTATTACAAACAAATAGAACCCATATAAAAAACTTAAATCAAAAAAGAAGGGACAAAAATCATACTTATCTATGATGAAGGGATGAAATTTTGTACTGAGCAAACCCTAGAATCTGGAAAGCTGAGAAATAAGAGCAAAAAAGTGAGTGATTACCCAATAGTGAGAACAACAAAGATTGTGTTTTGCTGTAATTTTATGATTCGATTAGGGGTGAAATGGTGAAATAAAAGGGTTGATCACAAGGGTTTGGAGGGGAGAAAACGAGGAAGAAGAGGGGCAACGCATTTTCTATGAGTCGTGGAAAAGTATGTGCAAAAATGGTGGTTTTGAATCGCAGGGGCGATGTTCTGTGTGAACAAATGCAAAATTACGGGTTACGACATGTGGAGAGTGAGCGTGTTTGTGCGAGAGAGAAAGGGTTTTGTGCGTGTGTACGTGAGAGAGAGAGAGAGAGAGACAGACAGAGTTGTGCGTTTGTCTTTGCGTGTGTTCGGCAGACGTGTTTGGCTAAGCTTAAAATTAAGTCAGCTATTTTTAAGTAACATTATATATGTTGCTTTCAAAGTAAAAAAAAATCTTTTTATTATTCATTTTATTTCTTTATTGTAGGTATGGAGCCCCTTTTTTTCCTGATGAAATACAGTGTGTGTTGTGTTCCTTCAGTATTCCTTCATTTTCTTGTATTATTGTGTAGTAATAAACGAGTTGGGTTTTACCCATAAATTAGTGTATTTCTTTACATTCTTGCATTACTTTCTATGTGTTCATGTGTAAATTCGTAGGCTGACTGAGTGGAACCTCAGTGCTATCACAGACGAGAATTTGGCTAAGTATTTTACAAAGAATTCGTCCCTATAATACTAACCATGTGAAGCATGGCCAATAGAACATGATAAAATGGTTCTTGCATTTATTCAAGAAAAGAGGTAATTAACTTAGTAGGAATAAGGGAATGTGATGTTGAAGAGAAATGGTTGAATAGATTGAAGCATACGAGAAGAAGAGGTTTGATTTCTTTTGCTAATTTTTCAGATAAATTTGACGGATATTCGCTTGCAAGTCTAATAATGAAATGGATCCATAGTTTTCCATGGCGGTGGGCCATAGTTCTGGGCGTTATTCCTCATAGGTGAGTCATTATACTATGCATTTCCTCTGAGATATCCTATTTTTGAGCTCCATTGTTTGAAAAAAAAAATGATTTTGGAGTAATGTTTTTTAAAAAATGTATGGTTAAAAAGTAAAAAATAATTTTGAATTTATGTATAATATTATTCTATTAAGAGAATATGTGCTTGATAAGAGGAGAGAGAAAAATAAATTAAAATTTAATGAAGATCAAACGTGGCACAATATTTAGTCCATGTTTGACAATCACTAGTTGAGAAAAATAATGTTTTAAATAGTAATTTTTAGGAGAACGTGTGATTAAAAAGTAGAAAAAATTTTGATTTTACGTGTAAAATATTTTATTGTGTTAATACGTACTTAAAATGAATAAGTAAAAAAAAAATAAGATTTTCAAATAATAGTTGTCAAACAAGTTCTAGACAATTATTTTATCTGAAATTCATTTTCTTTCCATTCATTTTCCACCATTATAATCAAACGGACCCCAAATGTTACACTATTTGTCCAAAAAAGAAGTATGCTAGTTCAAAAGAGGTCCGAACATTAATTTCATTGTTGAAGTTAGAAACTCCATCAATTTATGTTGCCATTCATCTGTTGCACACGGACGCTCAACAATATTTAAAGGTAAAAGAGTGACCTTCCAAAGATTTTGGCTGTACTCTGTACATAGAATTCGATCATTTCTTCACGAGTGGGGGCACGATCCTTGGGGAAGTTGCTGGTGATAAGTGTTGGAAAAATTGGGTGATTTTTATGTAGATGAACGTATCAACTAATAAGTCTAAATAACATAATTCAATAATTGCATATACATAATAAGATTATAATAATATAAACATTATAATTCAATAATAAAAAAAGAGTTAGAATGCAAGTTTTATGGAGTCACGTCAAGGACGCTGTCATAAGTCATGTTGCCTCCCCTTCGTGCATGTATTTTTGACACTACAAAGCTCCAAAATAAAATGCATACGACTCACAATCGATTCTCTTTCTATGGAAGTTTAAATTTTTTTTAAAAAAAGCTAGAATTAAGAGCAGAAAATCCCCTAGAAACGTTTTCATATGCGATATATCTCATACCTACTGGAAATCGCGAAAAACTCTCCAGTTTGAAACTTTTTGTGCGAAAGACTCCCTTGTCGTCAAAATTCGTCAGATTTATTATTAAAACAATAAAAATGCCGAAATTAGTAAGGAATAATTATAATTTCAGTACCCAAACTTTTTATTTTTTTACAAATTGTACTTAATTTTTTTATATATGTCACCCACAATCCCAAAATTTTAAAACTTTATTTTTCTCCCCACCCCACTTCATCTTCTTTCCCACCTTGAACCATACCCAATTAATCTAAAATTAAAATCCAGAAAATTTAATTAAATTCAGAACTCTGAGATACTCCTCAAAATCAAAATCAAATAGAAACTATCATATAAATCCACACCATAGAGATTCAAATCCAATGTTTTACGTAAAACACAAAATATAGTGTTTGATAATAAAATTCAACATATCGAGACCAATTTGAAACCCAAAAACAAACAAATATGGAAATGTAAAAACTGGGTTTTGGATCCTACAATGCAATCATCATCAATGGTGACGATATACTTCTTCGACGCCATCTAGCCAATGCATCAACATGCCAAATCCTTCAACGAAATACATGAAGATTTATGACCGAGAATCTTGTTTATATCATTTCGATTGTAGAGTTTATAATCAAAACCCTTTGGGACCCTTTTTTTTTTTTGGGGATCTCTATCTTGAACAATATTCAAATGGAAGGACTGGAAAAAGGGTCTCCACATTTCGGGAAAATCCAAGTTTTTGATGGTCGAAATCATTATATCCAACTCATCTTTTAGCAATGGGGTCGAAAAAATATTTTATCATTGGGTTTTCGAAGGGTCGTGAGAGCACTCCGACGAAACAACTATGTCCTATTTTTTCTACTTGTTGAAGCTGTTAAGACCTGCCATGTTGCTCTGGCCCGAGAGGATGTTTATTTTGTAGGGTGTAATAAAAAGTTTGAGTACTGAAATTGTAATTACTCATTTTTTGTATTTTCGACATTTTTTTACTGTTTTTAATGACAAATCTAACAGATTTTGACGGCTGGTCACAAAAAGTTTCAAATGGGAGAGTTTTCTACGATTCCTAATAGATAGATGGTATACCACATATGAAAACGTTTTAGGGGGTTTTCTACTGTTAATCCAAAAATATTACAACAATTACCCACAAGTTTTATACTTTCAAATATATAATTATATATAGAATATATATTGGCACGTTATACTGTGCAATGGTATGGATGTCTTTTGGACTTGAACCTCAAATAACAAATTTCATTTGAGAGAGTCATAATGGACTAAGCATTGAATTAGATCTCTTTAGCCATACTTAAATTGTTCCACACACAACATCAATTTAGGCTCAATTCATTGCAAGTAGCGTTGTTAATGATCATACGCTTTAATCTTAATTTTAGTAAGAGTTTCTAGAGAATAGCCAAATCTCATAATCACAGCCTCATAACAACTCTTACATATGTGAGTCCTCCAAGTGTACGTGCAACTCACACCTCACAAAAATTCTTGCCTAGTACTCATTCATGATTAAACTCTTCATAAACGTCGCATCATTAATAGCATTATCATCATAGGGATGAGCACAAATAAAATAATGTTATTATAAGTAACGCAACACATGTTGTTTCTTCCACTTCCAATATGCACATTTGCCTATTTTTCTAAGAAAATTTCAAAATATAATCAGATGATACATGAAATTTTAATATTGACTGCAGTAGAGTGTTTGGGCACATGCATTCATTGAGCTCTTGTATTCACCTTCAATCTTCATATTTAATTTGAACACTTTACTCAAAAAATGTCAATTTTACAATTAAGAATAGTAATATATAAGACGTTTCTATCTAAAATTTTAAACACCTCCACATTTCAAGGATATAATAATTCTCAATTATCATATATCACAATATAATATTGATATTTGTAGTTGATTAAAACTGATCAACCTTAATGTATATCCTACTCATATGTACACATCACATATGTGGATGAATATATTAATTTATTAATTACCATAATCATTGCGATAATTAAGCTGATGTCAATGGTCATGAATATTTAGCATACCTTGATTTGTTATATCCATGAATAATTAGCTCTTTCTCCAAATTACTTAATCAAATTCCTTTTACCAATGCATACAAGAACAACGATTGATCTAAAGAGGAGAGAATACCTTTTCTTCGAGAAATTATGCTAGACTTATAAATTATGATTGCTTCCTTAACTGACTGCAAAGAATAACTTTCAAACAAATGGACATGTCAGAACACGAAAATATTAATTTTGCCTTTTGCATTTCGTAGAAATACTAATGAAGATCTTGAAACGAACTGAGAAGACTTTAAAAAGATAAAGAGTGTTGTCATTAATGCCATTAGAACTAAGGCCTTAAAACGTGAATTTGAGAACAAATCATCTAGTAATAAGGCGAACAAGATATCTATGAAAATGAGGAGAGCAAGACACATACGCTATTAATAGAATCAACTACATGTTTTCCAGTTGAATTATTCCAACCTTTCAAGCAAAAACTCAAAAGATTGACCCCCGAAGTTTGGACTTCTTTTTTTATTATTATTGGATTTCCCTTTTTCTTTTCCCAAGTCAGTCTCACTGATCACGTCATTGCTATTACTAATAGAAAAAGTGGATATGAATACCGCAGTCAGTTCTTAATATAAAGCAAATGGGAGGAAATTATCCCAGCAAATTCCTGCATCACAAAGGTTTCCCGGGAGTAGTTTGCAAGATAACTTACTCTCGATGTTTCATTTTGATTGCTAATTGAATATCCCAAGAAACTTTCACTTAGCTTTGATTTTGACAAACATCCGTCCAGGGCCAACCCTAATATTTTGGAGGTCCTTTGCAAACTTCAAATATAAGGCCCTTGTGAATATTAAACCCTTATTTGATGTAGATTAAAATCAGATTTCTAACAGATTCTGATAAAAGTTGATGGAATGTGTGGTTGATTTGTTGTGGTCATATAAAATATGTTATTAAAATTAATTATTGATTTTAACTTAGAAAATAATTAAACATAATCAAAAAAATTGGAAGACAAAATACAATATTTAAATTTTAGTATAAATATAAAAAAAGGAAAAAAAAAAGAATAATAAGTGGATCGAAAAAATTTCAAAACAGATTACATAACCCATAGAGAAGCATTAATTTAATTAAAACATTAATCAATACAATGACACGGGAAAAAATTGAAAAAATATTGACAAATAAAACGAAATGCATTTTACCTAGAGAGAGAAATAAATACCAATACCTTTAGAAGCATCTCCTTGAATAAGTGTAAGAATATTACTTCATAGCACGTAATAGTCCAAATACCAGGGAAACCATGTTTCAAATGAGTTTTAACTTTCCCTAATCAATTGCAACTTACAGTTCAGAGAATTTTAAGATTCAGTCTGTTGTCTAAATTTAATTAATAATTATATGAAACAACTATCATCTTTCTGTTTCCCATGAATATCAATCTACAGTGAACGTGAAATTTTCAATAATTACTAGGAGAATTTAATGAGGCAAAAATAAACACTTCTCCAATCGCTAATCTATAAAGAAGAAAATGGAACACATCTGAATCAAAAGTTCGGGTACCAACTTAGGTATCGCGGTAGTGAAATATTTATTTTAAAAGAATCAGCAGACAGTACAAGCAAAGATAACTACTTCTATGCTAAACACTAGGGAAAGCTAATGCATCAATAACATAATGTAGACAATCATATTTCAATAAAAACTAGTAAAATTACCACCAGTAAATAATGTATTCTCTGGTCATATAATAAAGAAACATTGTCTACATACAAATTGCTCAACACGACTTTAGAATGTTGGGAAAATTGGGTGATTTGTGTGTAGATAAACATATCAACTAATAAGTATAAATAACATAATTAAATAATTGCATAAACATAATAAAATTATAATAATATAAACATTATAATTCAACATTAAGAAGAGAGTTAGAATGCAAGCTTTAGAGACTCACGTCAAGTACGTTGTCATAAAGTCATGTTGTCTCCCCTTCGTGCAGGTATTTTCGATACTACAGAGCTCCAAAATAAAACGCATATGACTCACAATCGGTTCTCTTTCTATGAGCACGATCACATGAGATAAAGAACAAACATTTATCGAGTTTGTCAAAAGTAATAGAATATAAAATATACATAGTATATTCTTTCAAGTTGTGGTTTCCATAGTTATGAAATATCACCTCCTTTTATTGTGTTAAATCAACTACCACAATAATGAACATTAATCCAATTAAAATATAGGTTACACTATAATATTATGAAATTTAATTTTATATTAAAACTCAAAACTAAAAATTAATATTTGTTATGCTTTTTTTTAAAAAAATGTTACAATAAGCTTCTATTGTAGTCGGATCCTTCGAAGATAGTGTTCGGCTCCATCTCGTCAGTCTCCGGGTCAAAGGGCCGGTTCCAAGAGGATAGGGAGAGTGGTAGCGGAAATGTAGGACTGTCGTGATTGGGAGAGGGGTTTCAGTAGTGAATGTGATGGTGTTCAGTTTAGTGGTGGGGGTTTGAGGTGGCTAAAGGAGAGGCGTGGTAGAGGAGGAGGAGGAGGAGGAGGAGGAGGAGGGGGAGGGGAGTGGGCACCACAGAGGGTGGAGTGAGTAGAGAGCCAATAATGGCCACAGCTCAAAGAGAAATTTGCACTCCATAATTAGGGGCGAGCATTTCAGATAAAAGATAGAAATCGAAATCGAGAATCGATCAGTTCCCAATCAATTATTAGCTCTTGAATCGAAATTATGAATACTCGACTCTGAAGTCAAATGTCATTTTCTAAAATTATTTTATTCACCCGAATCCACTTACCCGATGGAATGTAAAGGAAACAATGAGATGAATAGAAAAGTCAACAATGTTAATTATTACGTTACTTTTTAATGAATTAATTTGTATTATTTTTTACATTTGATAAATCCAGTATTTATTGTTGATGTATGCTTTCAGCGTGTAATTTAGTGTTTATGCTCGGCTAAATATTGAATGATATTTGATGGCATTTGATGACATTTTATTTCTAATATTTATGCTAAATATTGAAAAAATTATTTCTACTGTCAGCTCACATTTTTTAATAAAATATTATGGATAAAACCAACCCCAAACTCGACCTACCATTCGTGTTTGATTCTAGTAATTATATGAATACAAATGGTTTCATTTAGAATATACCAAAGTATAATATGCATGGTTCCGAATATTAAAATACTCAGACAGACCTACATGACACCCAGGCGTAATCTATAAAAAAATATAATGCTTTATAGAGATGACTGTCATAAGACAACTCATTTCCCCATTCAAGTAATAGTCGTTCTCCCAAGAACACCCACTGGCAAAAGGTATTCAAGACAAAGAAGAGCTAGTTAACATGCAATACCTGTAAAAAGCATCCATTGTCTGGAAAGATTAGAGAAATAACTTAAAAAAAAAAAATACTAGTATCAGTCCCCTTTTCAGTTATGAAAACAATCACTCTAAATTATGTAATCATACTTGGTTTTATAACCTGGAGAACGGTGAAATTCTTAGGGCTCCCCACAATCCCAAATTACAGATCATCCTCAAATCTTGCATATTCAACGAGGACATTACTAGAGATCTGACGGAGGTACTGCAGGCTTCTCTTGATTTCAACCCGATGATGAGAAACATGACGCACCAAAGATTTCTCTCTCCCGACTCATAAACTAGTCGATTTTGATGTTTCTATATATCCTCCTTACAAACAAATTAGAACCTAAGTGACCAACAGCACCTGAAATGCGTGAAAAAATGGCCTGTAAGTACAGTGGGAGAAATATAGAGACGAAGTTCTAATCCATGTATTATCATGATGTCTTGGAAAACAGATAAGACCGTCATAGGTAGCAAATGCATATATTCAATTTGAAGAATGGTAAGGGAAGGCAACAAAATGATATCTTTAAATAATCAACTGGCTGCCATTTACTCACCGCAAAGAATTCCTAAGCCAAGACAAAACATTAGTGTATAGCCAAAGTAAAAGCTTGTCTGGAAGAATCCCGTCATCTTTGTCTTCACATAATAGTAATATACAGAGTACAAGTACACATAGATAGCCGTTGACGCTGCAGAGAAGAAAGAAGTCCACTGCCAATGATAATTCTCGGCATTTAGCAGGAAATAGGTTCCGACTATCGTCACGCAGACCGTAACAATAATAAGAATCACGAAAACCAGAAGCATAAAGCCATATACGTAGTAAACCTGTCCATAAGAAGCGATGAGAAGATAAATTAGCTAAACAGCCAAAATGTGAATCTAACATCCTTTTTTTGTTGGTTTTCAACGAGTTAATATCAGTATGTTCAGACCTATAAAAAATGGGTCTTATGCATGGATAATAATTGAAAAGGGGAATGAGAGGGCCACAAATAAGTTGGAGAGATGCATATGCCAAACAAAAATGAAACAAATAAATTTATCTTTTATCAGCATAAAAGGGTTCTCAAGGGACTCCTCCATCTAGTATACAACTCATCAAAGACAAATTGTTTGTTCACTGTTCCTTGCCTCCTCGTCTCACACTCCCAAGACCAAGTTTCATAGGGTGCATTTCTTCTTAGCACAGAAAGGGACACCGTGCTGCAGTAGTATGCTCCGCTAAACTACCTTCCGTCTTTTTTCGGGACGAAAGAGATTTGATTACAAATTGTTGAAAGTTTTAAACACAATTGAAGAAAACTTGATCATTGATTACTTGAAAGCTAGAAATTACAATTGTTGAAAGCAGGAAATTACAATGGCTAGTGTAGGGGCGAACACTAGAAAACTTAAAAGATTGTTTGAAAGATTAATACCCCCTATAATAGATTAGGAAAAATAATCTAAGTGCCATGAGTAGACGTTAAAAAGTCGAAGAATCGTATTAAACTTTTCATATTTTCTAGCTATTTTACAATGAAAATAAATATTACAACGGAAAGGAAATTACAACTCAAACTAGTCTAATATTTACAATGTGCGGTCGAAGTTGGGCAAACTACGGTTGCGATGGGATCAATGGGCTTAAGCAAAGCTGTTGTCCTTGTATTAGATGCCTTTTTTTGTTGTATTTTCTCTCTCATAAACATATTTGGGATGTGTTTATAAATAGTTTAAATTATAAATAAATATAAATAAGAAGTAGACAATACTTGTGAATGCCTTCAAATATGTAAATAAAAAGTGATTTGAGTATTTATAAACTTGACGGAAACATATACTGGCGACTATATTGAATATTGATCTCAAGGATACAAAATAAATGTGTTGTACACCCAATTACTATTATTTGGTATTGGTAGATT
>CAIGRB010152366.1:50263-71636 GCA_903798255.1 Fraxinus quadrangulata | reverse complement strand
TAGTTAACGATATGCATTTACCATCTGTTTCTAAGGACACTCCGCCACTCGATGGGGTCTTTCACATAAAAAGCACATCAATTTGGGAGTGGCATCAGATATGCCCTCCGTCGTTTTTCCTTTATTCCAGTTGCTACTGCTGCTAGCATTATAGTTTCCTTGACGGCTATTTTGTAATTTCCCTAACGGGTGCCTTGATAGCCACCTCCCTTCTGAGAGTAACGCTCTCCCCCATTTGAGTTCGAGCTAGGTCTATAAGGTCTGTTTCCACCTCCATGGCTTGACTATTTCCCGAAAGTCGATCTTTTCTCGATTCCGGTTGATAGTCACTCAAGCATTCGACGGCTCCCATGGTCGCGCTCAAGTCAGTGACCTTCTGTCTCTGAAGCTCCGTGCGTGTCCACGGTTTCAATCCCTCTATGAAGGTGAATAACTTATCCTTTTCTGACATGTCTCGAATATTCAGCATATGTCCAGAAAAGACTTTAACATACTCCCTGATGGAGCCTGTATGTTTCAGTTCTCGCAGTGCCCGTTGAGCCTGATATTCCACATTTTCTGGGAAAAATTGAGTCATGATTGCTTCATTGAGGAGATCCCAAGAATTTATCTGAACCCTGTGGGCCTGGATATCAACATACTTAGTCCGCCATCACAGCTTTGCATCTCCACCAAGATACATGATAACTGTTGTAACCTTTCTCGCTTCGTCTACTATCGAAGCCGCGAAAAAGTATTGTTCCATATCAAACAAGAAGTTCTCAACTTCTTTTGTATCTCGTGCCCCTCCGTAGGTACACGATTCCGAAATTCTGAGTCTGGGAGCATACTCGTGTGTGGGGGCTTGCCCATTGCCCACCGCATGTTGAAACACTAGTAGTTGAGCTCTCAACGCTCCCATTTCCTCCTGCATATCAGGCATGATAGCAACAGTTTCAGTCATCGTTGTGCAAGCCCTTCGGCTTTCATCCAGTTGGGTGTGTAATTCTTGAATTTCATTTTCCGTCACCTCGACCTTTTCCTCGAGGATCTCTATGACACAACACAACCTAGTGTTTACCATCTTGAACGCATCCAAGCGTTGTTTTGTAGTCATCTTTGAAGGATCCACTACCTCCGTGCTGTTCGATCCAATTGGATCCATAGCTTTCTTATCAAAGGTCTTGAGCCGCGGCTCTGATACCAACTTTCACGGGGTGCCTTTCTTCTTAGCACAGAAAGGGACACCGTGAGGCAGTAGTCAGCTCCGCTAGACTACCTTCCGCCTTTTCTCGGGACGAAAGAGATTTGATTACAAATTGTTGAAAGCTTAAAAGACAATTGAAGAAAACTTGATCATTGATTGCTTGAAAGCTAGAAATTACAATTGTTGAAAGCAGTAAATTACAATGGCTAATGCAGGGGGCGAACACTAGAAAGTTTGAAAAATTATTTAAAAGACTAATCCCGCCTATAATAGACTAGGAAAAATAACCTAAGTGCCATGAGTAGACGTTAAAAAGCCGAGAAATCATACTATTTTACAATGGAAATAAATATTACAACGGAAAGGAAATTACAACTCAAACTAGTCTAATATTTACAATGTGCGGCCGAAGTTGGGCAAACTACTGTTGCGATGGGGTCAAGGGACTTAAGCAAAGATGCGGTCCTTGACACCAAGGCATTCAATGGAAATGCAGAAAATGAGAATCAAACTGGTGCACCAGCCGATTAAACCCCTGTTTGGCCCTCTAAAACTCAATTTTCCTCAAACTCATTTTCAACCACACATCTCATGATACCCACAACTTTTATCAACATTTCATCAACTTTTATAAAAATCTACTAAAGATCATTTTCAGCTAAACCAAACAGGGACTAATTTTTGTCAGGAGAAATGTGTAGATAGTACTACTTGCACATGTTTGTTTTAGGCTTTTAGCAGAATTTGCATACTAAGCTACAAAGCCACTGCCACTTACATTTGGTTGGACTTAGATTTTCGGGCACTTGAACCCAATCCCAAAAATAAGGCCTAGAAAATTTAAGATTACTGAGTCAAACAAATCCAACTACCTTAAAAATTGTTTAGCCTAACATATATCTAATTCTAAATAGCCCTAATTCCCTAGGGCATCAGATTAGATCACTCTAGAAATTTATAACACGTCACGTTAAATTTAAAGATAGATCAATTAACCGGTAATATAGTTTTCTTTCAAGTCTGCATCAGATACTTCATATTTCAGATTAAAAAAAAAAAAAAAGAATAATAGGAACAGTAATGAACAAGAAAAAAATAGCTCAATTGGTCAACTATATTACCTTGTAATTCCAGAAGGAAGTGAAAACAAAGTACATTTCAATGAATATGCTGCCAAAGGGAAGCAATCCTCCCATCATAGAAACTACAGATGGTGTCAAGTACCACTTCTTCTCAGGGATTGGTCGTGGAATGGTCTTCACTCGGCATGGATTGTTTGGAGCACCGCTCCAGTTTCTTCCAACAACTGTACCAAGAAGTGCCAGGGGGAAAGAAACAAAGGCCCAGATTATGAAGACAATCACCATCGTGCCAAAGGGAATGGCTGCTAGAGACCCATAAAATATTGCAATAGTGTTCAGCATGAAACCAATCCCAAAGCACAGAAAAGGAAAAAGTGAAGCTGTGAGAACCGTTGATTTGATCCAATTTTTGCCTGTGATATGGACAGAAGTATAATTTAGCATAACTGCAGAACCAGTTTGCTACATGAGCAAGGAAAGGTAATAATAGGCAAACAAAGCATGCCACAAAGCAGGGGGAAGGTTGGGTACAAATGGCTGCACTTACCACCATGGCGTGAGTACATTCCACCACTGACGTAGCCCGAGATGAATGATGTACAAGCATAACATATGATGAAAGTGGTGACAATTGCACCTCTCCTGGACAATTTAGTATAAACCATCAAGTTAGCAATCTGAATCAAATACCAAGAATATAAGGTAAACAGAACGGTGATGTCAAAAAAATCCAAGTCTGCTAATCAAAAAATATCCTATAGCCTTGCAGAATATCAACTGAAAAATATATTGAAAAAAGTCCATGCATACTCTGGAAAAGGGATTGGGGAAAGGAGGGATGGAGGGAGTAAAGTACTTCAAATAAACTACAGAGGACTAAGATGACTAATTATAGATTACAAGTAAATTAAGATTAAGTTGCATTTGGCATACCCGATATACAACATTCCAACAATTGCGAATAAGATGACAAGGAGAATAAGCAATGCTAGCTGTGCGCCAGTGCCAACAAGAGCGGAGAGTAAAACTAAAGAGCGGGGAGTCCTAAATACATCTCCATGAACAAGTTTCCAACCAGACTCTTCATTGACATCTCTTTCCTAAACACAAAGACATTAAATGCTCTTCAACGATGAATAGAAGAAATTATCGACATTTATCTGATGATAAGATTATTACCAGGGTTTCCAAATCATCATCCTCGCGAGCATACTTCGCATAATCATTTCGCAGAGTACGCATCAATATCATCGATACCAGACCAGTAAGGAATATAACCATCATGAAGGAATTGAAAATAGAGAACCAGTGTATCTACAGGATCCAGAAAATAAGTCAAAGTCTTGTGCCCGAAATATAGAGCATTTGCAACAGTAAAAGGCACTTGTACTCTTTCCATAATTGACAAATTTGAGCTCATATAAGCAAAAGGATTCAAATGAGCAGAAAATTAGTCATGGCATATTAATTAAGGTTGTATGAACTGACAAATCTTTTACTAACAAAAAACCCCGCCTTATCATTTTCTATTACGTTGAAGAAACAGGTAGTGAAATCATTATGCTGTAATAGCATCAACATCTGAATGTCAATTTTTACCTGATGTTCAAAAAATGGGTAGTCCAGGTAAACATCAAAACGACGAGCGAAAGAGGTGTTCGTTGGAATCCATTTCACCGAGTAAGTCATGTCCACTGATTTTCCAACTTCCAATGGTTTTGCACCCCCTTGAGTAAGATTGACATGAATGATCTATAAAAAGGAAATTTATTAACAACAGAACAGAAAGATCTGCACTAAAACATAACATATAAACAGCCACGCACTTGATCTTTGTTGTAATTCACAGTTATACTCTTATGTGTGTAGAGCACGTGCTTATTATCATTATTCTTGTCAGAATGCGGCTCACCCACAAAACCTGCAAAAACAATGTATGTTAATTAAAAAATTGGGTCGAGTGAAGAGAAAACTTTTTCGAAACATAGTTGATAAAAGAAAAGGTGGTTCAAGGCATACCCCATAAAGGCAGATCATCTGAATTTGTAGACAGCAGAGCAGCAAAAAATATGGAAAAAAAAAATTACGTGTAATTAGATAACCAATATAAAATGGAACTCATAAAATATATATTAATGCAAATAAGTTCTGAAAGACAATGGAAGACTGGCTCCTAGCTTACACACACACACACATGAGAGCAACCAGTGATGAATGAGTTTATTCTTGTTCTCAAGCTAAATCCAATTCCTAAACCAGTGAAGAAAGAAAAAATTAGACATCAACTAAACCACTAATGAATCTTAATCATCAATAATCCCATTTTTCCCTAATGATGAACCGACGAGAGTCGAGAGATACAGCCTCCTGACACCATATAATTGGGGCAAAGGCAGAGTAAAAATGTAATATGTAAATACCCAAAAAGCCATGATGGACAAAAATAAATTGACCTCGAATAAATCCCAAATCATGCAGTTTCCACTTTCCAGTATATATTAGGTTGTGTTTGATAGACAAGTTTTTCCATGCAACTAGGAATTTATTTTCCATTTCCTACCAAATGGCTTGTTTGACAGACAAGTTTTTCTTGGCAATTACTTTTCCTCTTGGTGCCCACACGTGCACCAATGCCTTGAAATTAAGGAATTCATTTTCCCGCCTTTTTGGCGGGAAAACTGAATTCCAGGTTTCTGATTTTTTTTAATTACTTTATTTTACTTTTTTTTTTTTTTTTTGCAATGGAAACAAATTTCATAATCAATTGTAAAAAAAATAATAATTTCACTTTAATGGACAATTTCCATGTAAAATAAAGTCAAACGAACACTAAACTTTGATGAAAAAAAATTTTCGTTTTTTTTTTTAATTTTTGGCAATGGAAACAAATTTTATAGCCAACTGTGGAAAAAATTATCACAATTTCCATGTAAAACAAAACCAAACGAACACAAAATTTTAAAATTTTCCGGATGGAAAATTATACCAATTAAACAACTTAATTAACAATTCCCTACAAAATAATTTCTAGGCAATTACTTTCTCTGGAATTCATTTTCTTTCCACCCATTTTCCATCCTTGCTATCAAACGAACCCTTAGTTTTTCAGATAAACCTAAAAAAGTCTTAGCACAAAACTGGGACTCCACACAAAAAAAAAAAAAAAATAAAAAAAAAAAAAATTGACAATTTACTTAAAGTAAAGTTGCCCCCAGAGTTTTGACAAAAGTAACAGCACTACTGATATACAAAAAAGTGGTCTAGTCATAATATCATGGTTTACAAATCAGTTAGTTGAGGATGGTAGCATGTCTATTAAACAGGACGTTGTTCTATAGAACTAATTTAACGGCATAATTCAATTGTAATAAAAACAAATTTTATCCATTATCATAAGTCAATACAAAAATTAGTAACTTACCAATGAAAAATTCAAACCAATAACTATTCTCAATAGCATCCTTGAACTGTTTGACCTTTGCTTCATCAAGTTCGATCTCACAAATAGTGATTTTGTCCACAGGTTCTGCCAAAAGGCAAAGACAAATGTCATCATATGACAACATAAAAATGAATACATGCGAGGGAGATCCACCTGTACATACTTTGGAATTTTATGTCAATCAAGCTATCAATGAGCTCATTTCCACCCAATACCTCACCAAGACCACCCCATTTGTGAGCAGCATTACCCGATGGAAGACAAAATGGAAGGCTATAATAATTGTAAGTTTCTTGTGGATTATTGTATGGCCCTACTTTATTCACCCAAAGGGTGACAGGATCATCCAGTTGATACTGCAGAGGAAGCAAAAAACGCATTGGAGAAAGCGCTTGCAGCTAGCAGAATATACATGAATTTCAAATTGCTCAAGCACACAATGTTTAAAAGCAATCGAAAAACTGTGGTATTTTACCTCTGTGAGGTGAAGCATAGCCACGAGGCATAAGTATCAAGCAAAACCAATAAAATTATGTTTTCTAATCAGCTTGAAATCCATAATTAAATTACTTAACAAAATTAATTATCTGACTTGCAAACAATTATAAAATACATTGATAAAATACCAAATAATAAGTGCTCAAATTAGCCAAGACAAAATTGTAATCTATTATTAGAAGGAAAAACAACCTACAAGTTTCAAATATCATTGGTAAAGTCAACGGTTCTAACCCATCACTGAAAACCCAACTTACAGTATAATATTTGCCTTCACCTTATACATTGCAAATTCCAACTGCACGCAGCCAATGTGGGACATGCTAGCACTCCCCCTCAGCATCAGGGCTGGAGCCACTAGGCATCTCCACACATGGATAGACAGACCCGACGCATCCTTGACATATACTCACTCTTATACCATGATAGAGTTTATGAGTCTAACACGCTGGCTGTCAACCAACTTACAATGTGAGGTTTGCCTCACTTTATAAATTCACATATCCATTGTAACCAGGTGATGTGAAACATGCTAACAATCGTTACCACTAATAGGATGCATGATTCTTTGTCATCATCCTCAACTAACAATGGTGCTTTACTCTTTCCTCTTCCATATAAAGGCAGAAAATGGTAAAATGTTCGAATCTATAAAAAACAGTTCCAAAAAGTTGAAACCAATAATAAAAAGTCAGAAAAATGCTAGCTAAACAAGTGCACACCTTGACTTTCCTAAGGCTTACCGTTAAGGCGTAAGCCTTGACAAATAGCAGTCATTGCAAGAATTCAGAAGTTAAATTAAGACCTCACTTAAGTTGGAACTCAAGGCCTAAGCCTTTTTAAAACAACACAACCAAAAAATAAAAAATAAAAATTTGAACTGAGTAAAAAACTGCATAGTTTACTGAGTTGAAATCGAAAAATATGTTAAAAAGAAGAGTCTCATTTTCCAAAGGTCAGTAATGTGGGTTTGCAGAGAGAACACTTCTTTTGAAGGGTGTGAATATTGTTGAGTAAACAGATGGCAGCCTGTAAATTAAATTATTCATTTTCAACCTCCTATTTTGCTGCCTAATAATCAGAGGAATACCAACATAACTTGAAGATGCCTTCAAACTCATACCATCACTTTGTTTAACTAACAAATTGGTCCAAAACATTCTGAAATCACAAGAATTAGCAATTCAAGATATATATATCCATCAATTCCTGGTGGTCAACTGACACTGTGCACATTATGATGCGATTAAAACCTCAAAATTAGAGATATATACCCATCAATTGTAGTCATAATATGATTTCCCGTCATAAGAACAACATTGGCATTAGCAGCAATTAAATCCTTAATACAAAAATTAGTCGCAGCCCTCAGTCACCCAGACGCAAAAGTAAACAGTAAAACCACACAATTCGAAGATCTTTATTAAACAGATCTGATTAATCTGAGCACAAATCAGAACCAGTTTAACCAATTTAAATAAAAACTTTAGATACTATAAACAGAAGACAGCTAAACTTCGGGCGTTTTCTGATGAAACGGATCAAGTGAGTTAAAGAATTTAGTAAAGCATACCTTGTGATCGGACTCGGAGGCGAACGCCAGTGAGAGAAGGAAGAAGGCGGCGAGTAAAGGAAATGAGAGTCGAACGGTGGACAACATCGGAACGGCAATCGGCGGTGATATACGAGTCCGATATAGAAAACGCGTCGCGTTGAATGAGAACAAGAGGGAAGTGAGGTGCTTGCCGGGACTCGGGTGATATTTTTATTTAAATTTGGTCCGCTCATGGAGGACTTCTCGTCGAGTCCACTTATAATTCATTGCAAAATAAAATCGGGTTAATTTAATATTACGAGTTGATTGTTTCAATAATCACTGAATTGATGTTCTGTCTTTAATTACTCATCAAAATTTGTCAAATTTTGATTACTAAAGTTTGAAAAACATTGGACATTAGTCAGTGATATAATTTTCGTTTAAAATATCTAAAGAAATTAACGACGTGACCAACGAAGTATACACGTGGTATTCAATCACACCGTTAAACTTTAAAGTGGTCGAATTTTCGCCATTAAACTCAAAAGAAAAAATGCTTTCAATTACTCACTCAATTTTGAAAAAATCTTCTATTAATCACAATAAATTTGAATTTAATTAAAATTAGTTGTTTTGGATTAAAATTAAAATTTTAATTAATTCTAACAACAAATTTAGTTCATATTTGGTAAAAATTAAATTATAGATTTTTATCAAACTCAAAGTCAATAATTAATTTTAACTACATATTTATGGGATCCATAACTTTTCAATATCACATTTTATTAACTTTTATCAAAATTTGTTAAAAATCTAATTTTAATCCCGACCAAATAGAGGCTTATTGTGTATGACATTGTAAAATTCAAATATTACAAGTAAAATTTCAGTTAATTTTATTAACAAAATTATTGTGTATTGCATTGCAATTAGTAGTCACTTCCTTTGCACAGTTTTGCAAGTATTGCCTATCATAATATTTGAAATTTGCAACAAACTATCAAATAAATTTGTTACTAAAATTAAATTAAATTCAAATTTTAATCCAAATTTTAAAAAAGAATTTTAATTAAATCCAAATTTATTATGAAGAATAGAAGACGTTTTTCAATTAGTTTAGTGACCAAAATTCGACTATCTCAAAATTCAGTAGCCAAAATTCGACTACTTTAAAGTTAAGTGAGCAATAGAAGAATTTTTCACAATTTAGAGAGGAATTAAATACGTTTTCCAAAGTTTAGTGGTCAAAATTCGACAATCTCAAAATTTAACGTGACGCATTATGTCAACCACGTCACCAATTCGGTTAGAAATTTTAAATAAAAGTTATATTAGTGAGTAACGTCCAATGTGTCCAAAGTTCAATGGCCAAAATTCGACATTTTAAACTTTAGTGAGAAAAACTACATTGTACATATAGCCCAACTCCCTTGTTTTATAGATTAAAATTAAAATTTTAATAGAATTTAATAAAAAAAATAATAAATGTATGATTGAAAAGCTATTATTCTATGAAATATATGATTAAAATTAATTTATCTGAATTTTGGCAAATAAAAATGGCAAAAGATTATATTCCTTGGACATCTTTTACTGCACCACTAGGACATTTTGAATGGTTAGTGGTGTATTTTGGATTAAAAAATGCACCCTCTATTTTTTAATGAAAAATTGATAATAGAAACAGATGGACGTTAATTAAGATGGGGAGGAATTTTATATTCCAAACCAAATAAATATAGCAATAAAAAGGAAAACAAGATTTGTAAATATGCCAGTGGAAAATATAAGATAAAAGAAAAATATTTGACTAGTTCATGCTATGAAATAATGGCCATTATACATAGTAGAAAGCTTTAAAATATTTTTAAAAACGGAGTTTACAATTAGGATAGATTGTGAAGTTGTAGTTAAATTTATTAAAAAGACGAATTTTGATAAAATAAGACATAAAAGGTGGTTAAAATTATATGAGATATTAAACAGTTATAAAATTAATATAAAACACATAGATGGAAAGAGTAATATTTTGGCTGATAATTCAAGTAGACAAGTTATTAATTTTTCAACTCTTTATTTTCATGGTACAGATGGATCAGAGGATGAGAAACTTTGGGAAGTCACTCTAAGAGTGGTCCCACAAGGATCTAATCTCCGATTCAAAAGAAATAATTTAGAAAGACTATAAAAAATGGAGCATTGTCTACTGGATAATCTCCGGATAGCACGTGACTCTAAACAAAAATTAGACAACATTAATTCTTTAGCTAACAATTTTAGATAGATTCATAATCAAGTGGAGAGCCTTATATATATAATTATTGGCCAGAAGTATAGAAATAAGTAGAAAGATTTTCAGATCCCTTTTTTTTAAAGGATTTTACGCATTACAAGAAGTTTTAAATTTCTGTACATAAATGATAGGATTTAACTTTTATATATTTGAAAGGATTAGACAGACTATGACTATACAATCCTCTACTTCTTAAGCATCATCTTCATCCTCATCAATACAACTTTGTGATAGTTGTGAAACTATGACCAAGGTTGTTAGAAATTTAAATCTTAGAAAGTAGTCATTAGAAGAAATATTACAAATCCTTATCTTCATCTCAACAGACTATTAATAAATATCAAAATGAGATTCTCTAGTTACAAGATCCATCTCTAAAGATATTGCATCTACAAGTAGGAATTATTCTGATAAAATAGAAAGACTTATTAAATTAACAGATTCTACAGCTGCAGGACAAGAAAAAACTTTATATAAATTAGAACAGAAAATTGGCGATTTTGCCAGTATTATCCGAAGTGCTATGAAAGAGTCAGTCAGACAAGAGATTATCGATTTTTCTCAAACTCTGAGTTACTATCACAACGAAAATCGACATTTTCTTAAACATGGCTCCAAATATGAATCGGTTACTAATTCAACTTTACTTAGACACGATTATCTCACAATTTCTTTTGAATATACAATTTTTGAAGAAGAAGACCATTTTTATCCAACCCTAAAGTTTGGCATGATATGCACCATATACATTCTAAATAGATCTTTCAAATTCTTTCCACCTAAACTTAAACAGATTCTTAGTCAGTTAAACAATCACACCCTTTAATGATTCATTTCATTTCCAGACCACTGCTTGTAATAAGGGTATAATAATTACAGCATATCACCATATTTTAATATATGAAAGAGCCAAAAGGTTTAGACACTCCTCTAAGACTAATACAAAAATAAAAATTAGATTGATTGATTATAAAAGACGAATCTCAGAAACTGTGGCAATAATGAAAGTTAAAAATAATAATTCAAGACTTGTAGCACAATGGAGTAATGGAGTTATTTTCTGTCAAGAACATCTTGCTATAAGAGTTAAAACAAAAAAAATTCCAGTACCAAATATTCAACAAAAAAAGCTATATCTAATGGCTTTTCCAGAAAGAAACGATGAGTTTTCAGAAAGATAATCAGATACAGAAGAAGAAGAATATATATCAGATGGCCAAAGTAATGAAATGGATGCAGGCCTAGAAAAAGTCTACATAGAGATGATGAACATATAAGCAATAATTAATGGAGAAAAGACGTAAATGAAAAGCAAATGACAGATGAATAGTGTGTTAAAGGACAATTATCAAGCAAAGTAAGTAAAAAAGTTGGAGCTTGAAGATAAAATTTTCAAAAAGAATTTTTACAACTGTAAAGCAACATTTGATTCTTTAATTGTAAATCATACACCTATAAAGTTACAGAGTACTTTTTCTTTAATTGTAAATCACACACCTGTAAAATTGTACAGTATGAAAAGATTAAATGTGATGTACCAGCATTTATAAATTCCAACACCACCCATAAAGAAACACACATCGAGAAACAAAAACAAGGCACACTATAACACTTGCACTCAAAATTCAAATACATCTTTGTAAATTCAAAGACTTTAGAAATAAAGTAAGTCATTTTCACAATTTCTCTTGTTTATAATTTTCGTTTACTTTATTTATTTTCGGTCAGGCCTAAAAGAGGAAATACCAAGTAAGCGATTAATTTATTCAAAATTTATATTTTATTTTCAAATATAATCCTAACGCTCTTAGGCTTAGCATCTTTATTTTGGATTTCATGGCAAAAAGGATAAAGTAAACCATCTAAGCTAAGTCAGCTATTTTATTGATTAAAGAAGTTTGATCAAGTTTTTTAAACATGATGGAAATCATTTTTGGTTACAGTCTTAAGTCCTTTTAGAAGGTCAAGAAAAAAGTTGAGAGATAGTTAAAAAAATCAACGAAAATTAATTTGCGGAATGGTAAAGTACTCTAAGGCCATAACAAACATATTATTTTTAATTTCTTATATTTTATGACATTAGATAATTATACTTCATCTACTTTGTCATGTTGTTTAGTAGGAAGTTTTAAAGAATTTACAAATATTTGTCTAGAAAATCGAGAAATTGGTAGATTAGTTATTATAGAAAGCCACAAATTATCCGCATTATATAGAAATATAGGTGATTCCTCTTTACAAATCAAGAAGCAAATCACTGAGTTCTATGTCTTTCAGTGTCGGAGTTTCTTGATAAAAGATCTTAAAGATTGTAAGAAAAAACAAAAAAACCATAAAAATTATAAGAGAAAATAATAAAAATAAAAATACAAAGATTCCATTTTTAAGAGAAAAGATTTTTTAGAAAAATTCTAATTGTTTTCTTATTACAAAGTAATTAGTTTATGAAAAGTAAAGAGTATTTAAATCTAGAGATTCTAAGAAATTTTAAAAGAAAATATAGTCTAGACAAAGCTTCCTTAGTTTGTAACTTTGATAAAAAGTTTAAACATCTTTTACATTCTGAAAATAAACAATTAAATAATATGGTAGATTTACGAGAAAACTTAGAAAAGAACAATTCAAATAAAAAGGTAGAAACTTTATTAGAAAATATAAATAAAAATATAAAGATTTTAGAAAGTAATTTAGATTACATTAAAAACAAAAACACTGAAATATTAAAAAGAAAATCTAGTAATATAGGAGAAATAGTCCTAATTTAGAAAAATTAGAAAGTAGAGTTAAAGCATTAGAAAAGAGAAAAGTTAATAAATACTAGACAAGATTTAGATAATAAAATAATTAAACTAGAAAAATTAGATTTATGTAAGGTTAAAGAGCCTAGTAGATTTAAGAAAATTAAGTGGATTTACAAGTAATGGATAAATGAAAACAAATTGTAGCTAGTAGTAGTCGATTAATTGGTAATCCTTTATTAAGGACATCAAGTAGAAAAACGGAATTTGAAACAAGATTAGAATTTCTAATAGATATAGAAGAACACATAGAGACGTTTAGACAAAATAAATTAAAATCAGTAAAAGTTTTAGACATATATAAATAGGAAATATGTTTAGCAAATCTTTAATATACCAACATTATGGTGAAAGATATGTTTCTTGTACACATGAAGATTAATTTATATCCCTATATTTAATAAAAAAAGAATCATATAAAGAAATTGTTAATAAAAATCTTCAACAGACTCATTTAAGATTAATAATAATAAGAGTAAAAGGACTTTACATACGTAGAACAATGATTATTAGGAAGCATAGAATTAGACTTGAACAATAAAGGTGGGATAATATCTTTTTCACTAGATTATTTAGTTAGAACAAAAAGTTTTTATACAGACATTAAAATAGAAATAAAAACTAAAGATTATCAAATGAAAAGATCAAGATAATTTATTAATTTGCACAGGATTCATAGGGAGACTTAGTGAAAATAGTATTAACAACTATAAATTAGAAAATAAACAAATAATTACATTATTAGGATAAAAAAGTATAAAGATTATCCCACCAAAGAAATTCTCTTCAGACACAAATGCAGGATTAGATTGAAATTTGAGAAATTTTTTAGAAAGACCTATATTAGTACCAGAAGATAATATCATGTATAAAAATAGTAATGGAACCCTAACTATTAGATTTGAAAATTATAATTATCAAGCAGAGCAGACAAAGAATAATGAAGATGAAGATGATGGAGAATGTGGATACTTTGAAATAGAAGACTACGAAAGTGAAGATAAATGTAATGCTTTAGATAAAGACAGTGAAGATAATGAAAAAGAATTTGGATGTACATATGGAATATTATAGAAATTTTAGAAAAACCAGAGAACTAGAAATTAAAATGTTAATAGAAAAAGACCAAACAAATATAGAAACCAAGATGGAGGAAGTTAGTAAAAGAACTAAATTATAAACAAACCAAAAATTTGAAAAAAGAAAAGAACTTATGAACACAAAATATGATATAGGAGGTAAATATCATTTTCCACATGCTAAAGACTTGAATGGGAAGATAAAAAATATCGAAGCTTAGGTAAAAGACAATCAGAAAAAGGATGTAGTTTACCATTAGCAAGCGATAAATGTAAGCTTATTTAGGAAACACATCATTAGATATATATATTACAGCCAAAAGACTAAAGTCGGAAAAAAATAGGTTAAGAATGGCCGGAGGAGATAATCCCAAGATTACAAGTTTTACTAGAGAATTAATTATAGGTTCCGATCCCAATAGAGACAACACTTTCGAACAAAATAAAGCCCTAGAAGATTTAGAAAAATTAAGTATTGATAATATGAAATACATATAACTATTTTTATTAGATTTTGAAAGATTAGCAAGTACAACAGGTTTAACACTAGATGTACTTATATGTAAAAGATTATATAGAAAGATACCACCGCCTTGGAATGATAAGATTATAAAAGATTTAGAATCAAGACCAACAAAAGCTGTAACAATTAGCGCTACCATAAAATTTATATAAGAAAAACTAAAAGATATTGTATAGAAGAAATACCTAGAAAACAAATGAAGAAATTAAATTATTCTTTTTGCTTAGATTTATATACACCACAGACTTATGATTATAGAAGAAATAAAAAATTATATAAAAATGATAAATAAAAAAACATAGATATAAATGAAAATCTCAAGATAAAAAGAATATATTATTAGACCAAGTAGGAAATATTATAAAAATAGAAGACCCAATTATAATAGATACGTTAGAAAGCCAAAAACTAAAAAAACACTGTAAATATTATATTTGTGGAAACCCTAGACATTTTGCTAATAAATGTCCCCAATAAATATAAAAATAAAGAAGGAATGGCTCAGTCTATGATAATTGAAGACATATAGTGTAATATTATAGAATTATTTGATAATGAATTTTGTAGTTCAGTATATATTGTTTATATAGATAATGAATTAGATAATTTAGAAATTTTAAGTAGTTTTGAAGAGAGTTATAGCCATTTAGAAGAATTAGATTTTTTAATTCTAGATACAAATATGATGAATATAGAACAAGAATGCGTCCATAAATGGATTAGAGCACATTGATTGATGATGGATAAATGTAAGATCTGAAAAATATACCAGGACATAAAAATAGAAATGAATGCAGAAATTGCTTAGAAATCCAATGAATAAATGTTTAGGAATTAAAGAAGAAGCTAAAAATAAAACTGAAGACTATAGTGAAGATATAGAAAAACTAGAAGAAAAAATAGTTAATTTACATATAATAGAATAGATAAAATATATGAAACTATAGGAGAAATACAATATAAGATTAGAAATTTGGAGACAAAGGAAAAACAACCTATAAATAAGTACACGGAAAATAATTATTTAGAAACAGAAAATTAAAAAGAAATAATTTGTCAAATATCTAGAGTAAAGCTAACTAAAAGCCTCCGAATGCCCATAGAAATACAAAAATATAAAATGATAAAACTAAATTTAATAGCTTTAATAGACACATGTTGTACATTTAACATAATTAAAAAATATTTAGTTCCAGAAGACTGTAGGCAGAAACTAGAACATGAAATAAGAGGAATTCATGTGGATGTTAGTAAAATGGGATTTGAAGAAAGACTTTTTGATGACTTTAAAATTAAATTTCAAGAAAGACAATATAATCTAACAATTACGTTAGTAAGTAAATTAATAAAAGATGAATTTGTTATAGAAATTTTTTTTTACCAAGTAGAAATGGAAGTTTAACAATTACTAATGATGTTATAATTTTTGGAAAATATACTTCTATCATTATACCTATAGAATAATCAGAGTTACAAGCGAAGCATGGTGGACCCTTACATTCACAATCACAAAGAGAATCGGAAGATGGAAATTTAGATAATCTAGAATATTTAAAACATTTATCTTTAGAAACCCTTAAGATTGATTTCATACAAAGAATCAAGGAATTAATAATTTTTTAATAAAACATCATCTAAGGTAAATAGTATAGATAGAATTATAGAATTAACTGAAAAAATACAGATAATAGGAGAAAACCATATAAAACATTGGGATAAAAATAAAATCGAAGCCAAATTAGAAATCATAAATGAAAATATAAAAATAAAAACAGCAGAAATCAAACATACAAATCAAGACATAAAAGATTTTAATATACATGTTAAAGAGTTATTAGATATAAAAGTAGTAAGACCATCTAGTAGTCAACATAGATCAGCAGTCTTTATGGTGAGAAATCATTGCGAAATTAAAAGAGGAAAAACAAGAATAGTTATAAATTAAGATTAAATAATAATACTGTAGAAGATGGATATAAGACACCAGATAAAGAAATGTTAATAAATAAAATAAAAAAATAGTAAAATATTTTCAAAATTTGACTGTAAATCTGGATTTTGGCAAATAAAAATGGAAAAAAAAATATTTCTTGGACAACTTTTACTACACTGCTAGGACATTTTGAATGCTTAGTCATGCCTTTTGAATTAAAAATGTACCCTCTATTTTTTAAAGAAAGATTGACAGTATTTTTAATTCTTTTCCATTTATTTTGTATATATAGATGATATCTTTGTACATAGTAAAGGCTACTATTTTTTATACTATCTACCTTAAATGATGTTTTATTAAAAAATATTAATTCTTTGACTCTTGGTATGAAATCAGTCTTTAGGGTTTCTAAAGATAAATGTTTTAAATATTCTAGATTATCTAAATTTTCATCTTTCGATTCTCTTTGTGATTGTGAATGTAAGGGTCCACCATACTTCGTTCGTAACTCTGATTATTCTATAGTATTAATGATATAAGTATATTTTCCAAAAATTATAACATCGGTGGTAATTGTTAACCTTCCATTTCTACTTAGTAATAATTTGTTCCTATAACAAATTCTTCTTTTATTAATTCACTTACTAACGTAGTTGTTAGATTATATTGTCTTTCTTGAAATTTAATTTTATAGTCATCAAAATTTTTTTTTTTTCAAATCTCATTTTACTACCATCCACTTGAATTCCTCTTATTTCATATTCTAGTTTCTGCCTACGGTCTTCTGAAACTAAGTCTTTTCTAATTATGTTAAATATGCAACATGTGTCTATTAACGCTATTAAATTTAGTTTTATCATTTTAGTTTTATCATTTTATTTATTTGTATTTCTATCGGTATTCTGAGGCTTTTAGTTGGCTTTACTCTAAATATTTGACAAATTGTTTCTTCTTGATTTTCTGTTTCTAAATAATTATGTTTTAGGTACTTATTGATAGGTTGTTTTTCCTTTGTCTCTAAATTTCTAATCTTATATTGTATTTCTCTTATAGTTTCATATATTTTATCTATTTTATTATATGTATTTAGCTATATTTTCTTCTAGTCTTTCTATATCTTAACTATAGTTTTTAGTTTTATTGTTAGCTTCTTCTTTAATTCCTAAACATTTATTACATTGGATTTCTAAACAATATTGCATGGGAAAATTGCAGCCATGATACCAAACATTTTCAAGTTTTGCAGATTTTGCCCAAACCTTTGTATAGTACCACCAAAGGTACCAAACCTTTAAAAAAATATGCACCAAATGTCCAATTTGACAGAATCCGTTAGTTTATTTGTTAGTTGACTCAAAAAAATTATTTTGACCAAATCAATAATTGGTAAAATGGTAACATCATAATTTTAACATAAAAAAAGGAAAATAAAAAAAGGTTACACTATTTACCTTCTTCCCACCCCATCCTACCCTACCCTACCCTATCCCTAAAAAATAACCTTTCATTTTTCGGCAACTTTCGGCCTCCCAAACCACCAGATATTGATACCGGTGGAAAGCCCTTAACGTCCTCTTCAATGACATCCCAACATCCAGCCATAACAATCACGGATTTGGAAGAAATTAATTCCCAAAAATCGCTGCCTGAAAATCGCAAATCTACTGGAATCGTACAATCCGGCCGTGCCCATGCTGGTAGACCTACACCAACCATTTGCCCATGCCCAGACAACCCTAGTCATGGCCCCAATTTATCCCAAACATCCCTCCAGCTGAACGACTTTATCCCAGGATACTGCCCATTCGTGATTTTCCAAAAAATTATTTTGACCAAATCAATAAAGGGTAAAATGGTAACATCATAATTTTAACATAAAAAAAGGAAAATAAAAAAAAGGTTACACTATTTACCTTCTTCCCACCCCATCCTACCCTACCCTACCCTACCCTACCCTATCCCTAAAAAATAACCTTTCATTTTTCGGCAACTTTCGGCCTCCCAAACCACCAGATATTGATACCGGTAGAAAGCCCTTAACGTCCTCTTCAATGACATCCCAACATCCAGCCATAACAATCACGGATTTGGAAGAAATTAATTCCCAAAAATTGCTGCCTGAAAATCGCAAATCTACTGGAATCGTACAATCCGGCCGTGCCCATGCTGGCAGACCTACACCAACCATTTGCCCATGCCCAGACAACCCTAGTCATGGCCCCAATTTATCCCAAACATCCCTCCAGCTGAACGACTTTATCCCAGGATACTGCCCATTCGTGATTATCGAACAGCTAGGTCCGAAAAATGGAGATTCCAAATCCGTTTGGCCAACCCAAGGTTGCAGACCACCTAGGTAACCTTCCTCTCCCTCTGGCGCACCCATCCCCATGGGTCAAGTTCAATTGCAACAAAAAATCAATGAATTTATGGGTGAAGTTCAGGAGGCGCTGCGCGGAAAATTCGGTAGTCAGTGGTGGTGGTGGTGCCGACAGCGTGCCGGTGCTAGTATCGGTAACTTGCCGACACTATTGATATTGGGAAGGAGAAACTGATTGTTTGTATATTTATTTTTTGTTTTTTTAATTTATTTAATGAAAAAATTGTCAAATTACCATTTTACCACTCCTAATTTTGTCAAAATCTACTATTCTTTGTCAACTAAAAGATAAACTAACGGATTCTGTCAGATTGGACATCCGGTGCATATTTTTTAAAGGTTTAGTACCTCCGGTGACACAAAACAAAGGTTTGGGCAAAATCTGTGAAAATTGAAAATGCTTGGTATGTGGCTGCAATTTTCCCTTCTTGCACTAATTTCTATTTTTATGTCCTGCGTATATTTTACAAATCTTACATTTATCCATCATTGATCACTGTCCTCTAATCTATTCATGGACACATTCTTGTTCTATATTCATCATTTTTGTATTTAGAATTGAAAATTTTAATTCTTCTAAACTGCTAGAACTCTCTTCAGAACTACTTCAAATTTCTAAATTGTCTAATTCATTATCTGTATAAATACTATATACTGAACTACGATATTCATTATCAGATAATTCTATAATATTACATTGTATGTCTTCAATTATCATAGATTAAGCCATTCCTTCTTTATTTTTATATTTATTGGAGGCATTTATTAGCAAAATGTCTAAGGTTTCCACAAATATAACATTTACAGTATTTTTTTAGTTTTTGTTTTTCTAATGTACAATTATAATTGGGTCTTCTGTTTATAATATGTCCTACTAGGTCTAATATTATATTCTTTTTATTTTGATATTGTCTTTTATATCTATTTTTTTAATTATCATTTTTATATATTTTTTTCTTTCTTCTTCTATAATCATAGGTTTGTGGTGTATATAAATCTGAACAAAAAGAATAATTTAATTTCTTTATTTGTTTTCTAACTATTTTTTCTATACAATATTCTTTTAGTTTTTCTGTTATACATTTTATGGTAGCGTCAATAGTTACATCTTTTGTTGGTCTTGATTCTAAATCTTTTCTAATTTTATCATTCAAAGAGAGTGATATCTTTCTATATAATCTTTCAATTATAGGTACATCTAGTGCTAAACATGTTGTATTTGCTAATCTTTGAAAATCTAATAAAAATGGTTTTATGTATTTCATATTACTAATACTTATTTTTTTTTTCAAATCCTTTAGCGCTTTATTTTGTTAGTAAGTGTTGTCTCTATTGGGATCGAAACCTATAATTAATTTTCTAGTAAAACTTGTAAAATTCCTAGGATTATCTCCTCCGGCAATTCTTAGCCTAATTTCTCCTGACTTTAGTCTTTTGACTGTAACATATATATCTAATGCTGTGTTTTCTAAATAAACATACATTTCTTTTACAATCATTTGTATTTGTACACCATTATAAGATCTAATTACAGAATTTTTCCATTTAGTTATAGTGCTATGTTTATCTTGAGGTTTACAATTATTTAATTCTAAAATTAATCATCTATCGCTTGCTAATGCTAAACTACATCATTCCTCTGACTCTCCTTTTCCTAAGCTTCGATATATTTTATCTTCCCATTCATTGTCTCTAGCAGAGGGAAAATGATATTTACCTCCTATATCATATTCTGTGTTCATGGGTTTTTTCTTTTTCCAAATTCTTGATCAATTTCTAATTTAGTTCTTTTACTAGTTTCTTCTATCTTGGTTTCTATATTTGTTTGGTATTTTTCTATTAACATTTTAATTTTTATTTCTCTGGCTTTTCTAAGATTTCTATAATATTCCATATCTATATATCCAAATTCTTTTTCATCATCTTCACTTTCGTCTTCTTCAATGTTTTCATCTAAAGCATCAACTTTATCTTTACTTTCGTAGTCTTCTATTTTAAAGTATCCACATTCTCCTTCATCTTCTTCTTTGTCTGCTCTGCTTGATCATTATAATTTTCAAATCTATTACTTAGGGTTCCATTACTATTTTTATACATGATATTATCTTATGGTACTAATATAGGTCTTTCTAAAAATTTCCCAAATTCCAATCTAATCCTGCATTTGTTTCTGAAGAGAATTTCTTTGGTGGGATAGTCTTTATACCTTTTTGTCCTAATAATGTAATTATTTGATTATTTTCTAATTTATTGTTGGTAGTACTATTTTCACTAAGTTTCCCTAAGAATCTTGTGCAAATTAATAAATTATCTTCATCTATATTCATTTGATATCATTTAGTTTTTATTCCTATTTTAATGTCTGTATAAAAACTTTTTGTTCTAACTAAATAATCTGGTGTGAAATATACTATTCCACTTTTATTATTGATGTCTAATTCTATGCTTCCTAATAATTATTGTTCTATATTTGTAAATCTGCTATCACATAAACATATTAGTACTTTAGGTCCTAAATTTTCTCTATAAAGTCCTTTTACTCCTACTATTATAAATCTTAAATGAGTCTGTTGAAGATTTTTATAACAATTTTTTTATAAGATTCTTTTTCTATTAAATCCA